>JAJOZX010002073.1:155000-390000 GCA_023014485.1 Bathynomus jamesi
ATTTTGGGGCGCTGCGCGTCTTTTCTACTCGTTTGTGGGATGTCGTACGTACAGGGTGTGGTCTTGTAGAGAGCTCTCTTGCAATTCAGTTTGGTTGTTTAGATACAAGATTGTTGCACCGTGCAATAGTCCAGGTTGCGTTGTTGTTGCAAGGTTGAGAAAGAAGACCATAAATAGTACCCTTTTTGTTTACATTAAAATTCATGTAACAAAGGTCTAAAGTAGGCCCGCATCGAGTCAGCAACCCTGAGGTAGGACCTAATAGGATCTCAAATCCGTAAGTTTTAATTTAGCTTAACTTGGGCTTCAGGTAGAACTGGCCCTTTAGAATTTGGCCGTTCACGGCTCAGCTGGGATTTTGAACCCGACAAATAAATAAAATAACATGGTCCTTCAAAACCGGATTCTACCCCAAGACTGAGTCAGTGACTATTTTTCGGCAAAGTTCTGATTGTGCAAATTGTAGCCCAAGTTAGGCCTAGACGGGTTGAGTATTATTGAATTAAGGTCCCAGGGTAGAAAGTTTGGTAGCCCAATTGCGAAACTTCGCCAGTCGTCTGTCGTTGTTTTGGCCTACATTTTACCGGTCTGGTTAATTTGGGTTATTATTGAATTAAGGTCCCAGGGTAAAAAGTTTGGTAGCCCAATTGCGAAACTTGGCTAGTCGTCTGTCGTTGTTTTGGCCTACATTTTACCGGTCTGGTTAATTTTGGGTTATTATTGAATTAAGGTCCCAGGGTAGAAAGTTTGGTCGCCCAATTGCGAAACTTGGCCAGTCGTCTGTCGTTGTTTTGGCCTACATTTTACCGGTCTGGTTAATTTTGGGTTATTATTGAATTAAGGTCCCAGGGTAAAAAGTTTGGTCGCCCAATTGCGAAACTTGGCCAGTCGTCTGTCGTTGTTTTGGCCTACATTTTACCGGTTTGGTTAATTTTGGGTTATTATTGAATTAAGGTCCCAGGGTAAAAAGCTTGGTCGCCCAATTGCGAAACTTGGCCACTTGTCTGTCGTTGTTTTTGGCCTACATTTAACAGTTTGGTTAATTTGGTTTATTATTCGTAGGCGAAGGTTGCAGACCAGTGCGCCAGTTACTTGGGTGGAAAAATTGGTATTCCATACTGGTGTTGGTTAGTACCCCACCTAGCAATTCAGTTTATTTGAAAGTAAAATTTACGTTTGATCAGTTCGGTTAAGTATTTCTGCCAATTCAGCTTATTTGGCATTGAGCCCAATTGTTGTTTGCATTGAAGATGAGTGCATCTGAATTGAACAAATTTATAAAAAGGAGAAGCGCCTACAAAGGTCTAATTACAAAGGTCATTGCCACTATAGATTCTGCCATAGAGCAAGAGGATTTACGCTTAGTGACTGCGCAGCTTTCCATATTAGAAACTAAAAAGGTTGCTCTAAGTGAGGTAAATGTTAAAATTGAGGCTCTTATAGAAGAGGATGAAATAGAAAATAACATAATTTACTTTGAAGAGATTATTGATGATATAATTAACGTAGGCCTCCGAGCAAAAGAGTTTAGTAGCTCAGTACAGTTAGAGACCAGGTCTGATAATGAAACACAACACTTAACAAATGATGTTTGTGAAGTTAAGGTTAACAGATCTGTAGTTCAATTACCGAGGCTTGTACTCAAAACATTTTCTGGGAGTATTCAGGAATGGCAAGGATGGGCAGACAGTTTTCAATCAGCAGTTCATTCTAGTCAAGTGTTAAGTGCCGTGGAGAAGTTTAATTATTTGCGGTCCCTCTTGGAAGGGGAGGCAGCAAAGACTATAGCAGGATTAGCATTAACAGAGGCTAATTATAATGTGGCTTGGGATATATTAAAGAAACGGTTTGGTAAGCCAGAGATTTTAATTAAAAGCCACCTCCGTGCACTTTTAGCTATACCTCCTGTTAATAATCCTAATAGTGTCAAGGAGTTACGGCAGTTATATGATGAATTTGAAATTAGAACTAGGTCCCTGGACAACTTGGGTGTAGGAATGGAAAAGTATGGTATAATGTTGGTTCCTACACTGGAGTCTAAATTGCCTAGCTCAATTTTGCTTGAATTAAGTAGGGGACACTCTGCAGAACATGTGTACATCCCCCTTCAGCAGATGTTAAGTCTTTTAGGCACAGAATTAGCAAGACGAGAGGGAGTTGAGTTTGCACAGTGGGATGGTAAACAAGGGGACAAAGGCAGGCACAGCACCAAAGTTTCCACAAAAAGGAATAGCCCAGGTGCAGTGTCAGTTCTACATGCCTCCTCTGAGAATAAATTAAAGGGAATCAAGGAATGCATATTTTGCGAAGGCAACCACAAGTCATATAAATGTGAGGTGGCTGAGGCCTTACCCTTTGAGGAGAGAAAGGACAGGGTAACTAAGTCCACAGCATGTTTTAAATGTTTTTTGAAAGGTCATAGAGCAGGTTTTGTAAGTTTAAAATTTTGTGCAAAAAATGTCATGGTAGGCATCAGCCATTATTGTGTGAAAACACTCTTAGTAGGCCTACCCCAGAAGTAGAGACATCAGTGGCACATGCCACTGCTATGCAAGGGAGTAAAAAGTAAAGGAGGATTATTGCAAACAACTGCAGCCTTATTAATTGGGAATGAGGGAGAAGCTACTGTAAGAGTGTTGTTTGATAGTGGTAGCCAGTGTAGTTTTATTAAGACCAGAATTTCCAGAAAATTGAAGTTTAAAGAACTTAAGAGGGAAAATTTAAGAATTTCTGGGTTTGGGAGTTCCGTTCAAAACCGAACCAAATTTAAGAAGGTAGAAGTTCTGGTTAAAGGGTTGTTACCGCAAAGTCCCACTATCAAGGTCCAAGCTGTAGAGATTGAGGAACTTTGTGCTCCAGTCACTACTTGTTTAGATATGGCATGTGTCCAAGAATTGCAAGTTAAAGGAATTAATTTGGGCAATAATAAGTTTGAGGGAACAGAAGATATTAGTCTTTTGATTGGAGCTGACTATTATTGGGACTTCATCACTGGTAATATTGTCCGTACATCTCAAGGCCCGGTAGCTATTGAAAGTAAGCTAGGCTGGATGCTACATGGTAGTTATTGCAATGAAATGGAAGTTAAGGCTCTTTTTGTTAAGATTGAGGAGAACAGTCATGGCCTGGAAAGGCATTTGCAAGCGTTTTGGGAACTTGAATCTATTGGCATAAAGGACAACCAGGCAAGTACAGTGAACAATGATGTTTTAGAGCAATTTGAAAAAGGGATTGGGTTTAGAGATGGTTGCTATGAAGTTGGCCTACCATGGAAGGATTCTTGCAAACCCGGTTCAAACCTTCAGCTAGCTAATCGGAGGTTGGAGACTTCATTGTACAGGCTAAGAAAAAATGAGTTGTTAATTGAATACGATGAGGCCATCCTAAGTTATGTAAGGGAGGGCTATGCTGAAAGGGTGCAAGGTGAGCTGGTGAGCCAGGAGGCACATTATCTGCCACACCATGCAGTGGTACGGCGAGACAAAACTACCACCAAACTGAGGGAGGTAGTTTTTGATGGCTCAGCCAAGGACAAAGGTGGTGTGTCCTTGAATGACTGTTTGGATGCTGGGCCAAATTAAATGCAGATTTATTTTCCTTGTTACTGAGATTCAGGTTTGGTAGAGTAGCATTGACTGCAGATGTGAAGCAAGCCTTTTTGCGGATAAAGTTAAACCAGAGGACAGAGATGCAGTAAGGTATCTGTGGGTGGATACGAAAGACTTGTTGGAAAATGAACCTAAGGTTCAAGCATATAAAATGAAGTCAGTGTTGTTTGGCCTCAGCTCTAGTCCATTTCTGTTGGCAGCTACTATGCAGTACCATTTAAGAAATATTCTGAAGTTTATCCTAACACTATTGAACACATAAGGAAGAATTTTTATGTTGATGATTTGCTGTGTTCCGTGGATAATACAGAAATGGCTAAACAGATATTCATGGAGGCTAGAGCTATAATGAGGGAGGCTGGCATGGAGCTTAGAAAATGGCAGACCAATCATTCGCAATTACAAGAGTTTATGAGTCATTCCTGTGTAGTACCTGATGCAGCAGAAAGTATTGAGGATTCTGGTATTAAGGAGTTGTGGGCAATAGATGCAAAGGTGCTAGGCATTGTTTGGCAGCAAGATGATGATTTGTTTACCTTCAATGGGAAATCTTTAGTAGAGCTGGCTGAGAATGAGCTGGCTGTATGTATATATATGTATATAGTCTAAAAGTCACTAAAGAGTAAATATCACTAAATCTAAGCTGAATGGCAAGACCAAGCCATAAACGAACCAACGGGCTGTTCGTATTGCTTTGGTCTGGCCTAGACATGTTTTTTCCTATCTGACCTAATCTTTGGTGCTGAGTAAAATTAGGTGATGAATCTAAGGTGACAAATCGGGTAGGAAGTTGTTCG
This sequence comes from Bathynomus jamesi, assembly GCA_023014485.1. Taxonomy (NCBI): domain Eukaryota; kingdom Metazoa; phylum Arthropoda; class Malacostraca; order Isopoda; family Cirolanidae; genus Bathynomus; species Bathynomus jamesi. The sequence goes on from JAJOZX010002073.1 coordinate 159,406, forward strand.
TACTTAAGTATAGTTAGGGGTAATGTCTATACCGTGCAGGGGTGCTCAGACTTCGGAGACCTTAGGGCAAAATTTGCTAACTATTATCTTTGGCGGGCACAAACACCAAAATTTTCCCCTAATTTATGAACTAAAAATAATGATTATGATTAGCTTTAAAATGCCTTTCAACATTATATTTTTTGGCAACAGCTAGAGTAGATTGGCATATTAAGCATATACATTTAGAATTTATGTTTGAGAAAAAGTAAATATCTTCCCATTCACTTTGAAAATTATACGTCCTTATAGTCTTATCACTGGTTCGTGTCGCCATTATGAAGCCCTGTCAATAAAAATAAAATTAAATAATGTAATTTTTAAAAAAAATATTTTGCGATCTAGCCACTAATATCAGAGGCTGAACTTTTACCACTTGAAACTTCAAAATCGGACACGCTGCCGGTCGAAATAATGCTAAACTTTTAATACTAAATGTGAAAACGTCAAATTACGTAAAAAACGACTTAAAAATAGACAAATTTCAAATTCGCATCCACACACAAGATGACACGAACGGTGAACGGTCGACATGATGCTAAACTTTTAATACTAAATGTGAAAACGTCAAATTACGTAATAAACGACTAAAAAATAGACACATTTCATGTTCGCATCCACACACAAGGTCACGCGGACAGGTCAAACGCGGAACTAAATATCGATCCGCCCACTCATCTTTATAAAATCAATAAAAATTCGAAACACAGAAAGCCTAGCGAGTCGTTTCTAAAATGCCTTCTGATTGGTTGTATTTTCACGAAACACCCAATCAGCCAACTCGATTCATTATATCCGTTGAAATAGAATCGTCGCTTTAAGCGACACAGAAATTGGCGTAGCAAAGCAATGGTTTCAGACATGTTTTAAACATGTATGTGAGCGCTCTGCTCGCATGTAAAAATTCATTTCTAGTAATTTTATATTGCCAGTTAAGATTTCATTTAGGCCGGCTATTCCAAAATAAACCAGCGGGCACATTCAAATCCATGGCGGGCACACGTGTGCCCGCGGGCACGGGTGTGAGCACCCCTGGTCTATAGCTTCTAAATTGGTAATGTAAGAGAGAGTTAGGTAGGCTGTTGTGGGACACAGGAATAAAACGGTAGGCTTCAAGAAATACCTAATTCAACGCACCGGTAAGTGCTTTTGATTGTTTGCTAGAACCTAAGTAACCTAACTGGGGTGTCTACCCCACGCTATCACATTTGGCGACGAGGATGGGATTTGGCTCATTTTGTTAAATTTTGTTCATTGGGTTAAATTTGGCTCATTGGGTTAATTTGGCTTATTGAGTTAATTTGGCTTATTGGGTTCAAGTGGTTGTTTGGAAAATTGGATGCAGACTAGTGGGTCGTCCGATTTGGTTTGTTTGTGTGGGGAAGCTACCGTACTATAGCGTAGGTCCCGCCGCCCTAATTCTAAAACTAATTCCTACTCAGCCCTAACTCTAAAACTAATTCCTACTCAGCCCTAACTCTAAAACTAATTCTTACTCAGCCCTAACTCTAATACAATTCACTATTCAGCCCTAACTCTAATAAAATTCACTATTCAGTAACTAGACCAAATTTAAACCTAACCTAACCTACTTCACGTGAGTTGGCCTAATTCGGTTTTGCTCTAGCATGTCGGTGATTGGCCATATAAGCCCCTACGAAGACAATGGGGAGGACTTCGAAGCTTATGCCACTAGGGTGAGGTTGTTTTTCGAGGCAAATTCCATTCCGGATGCTAAGAAAGTACCTACCTTTTTAACTATAAGGCCCTAAAACGTTTGGTTTAGTTATGGACCTAGTTTCTCCTAAAGCACCGGAAACTTGCACCTATAATGAATTGGTACAGGCCCTAACCGATCACTACAAACCCGAGTAGTTCTCATTTATGAACGTTTCAAATTTTATTCAAGGCATCAGACGGGAAATGAAAGCATTGCAGAGTTTGTTGCAGGAATAAAAAGCCATAGCCGTACGTGTAAATTTGGGGACAAATTAGATGAAATGCTAAAGATAGGTTTGTAATGGGTCTCAAAGAGGAGTCTACCCAGAGAGCCCTATTAGCCATACAGGACCTAACTTTTAGTCAGGCTGTAGAAATAGCTACGGCTAGAGAAGCAGCTGCTAAAGATGTTAGAGCTTTTGGAAATCATAGTAGTAAAGCCCAACACGTAAATAGCTTTAAATCTTCTAGGCCTGGCAGACCTAACGAGCCTACTAGACAGGCAAATAAAGGTATGAGGCGAATATGACTAAGCCTACTAATTCTACTAAGCCTTCCAAGCCATGTACAGGGTGTGGAAAACACCATTGGAAGAAAGATTGCCCTTTTAAAGAAGCAGTTTGCAGAAACTGTAGTAAAATAGGCCACATAGCTAAAGTGTGTTTTTCAAAGAAAACAAAGGGTGAAAATTCTAATTTTAACATTTCTAGTATAAATCCTCAAAAGGGAAATACTTCGAACATTGGAGTGGAGTACCTATTCTATGAGCAGCAAAGTGGGGAAAATACAGGCCCATATATTGTAGAGGTAGGCCTAGATGGAATTACAGTTCCTCTAGAATTGGATACGGGTGCTGCCCGGACGGTCATGTCCAAGGTAGTTTTTGATAAGATTTTCAAAAACACACCTAAACTACATGCATCTAAAACGATTTTGAAGAAGTACGGTGACATACAAATACCTATTTGTGGAGAAGCATACGTCACAGTTACACTTAACCAGAAAACTTTGTCTCATCCCTTAACCCTTTTAGTGGTGGATGAGCAAGGGCCTACTCTACTAGGCCGTGATTGGATTGATGCTTTGGAAATGCCAATTGACAAAATCTTGCCAAGGGGTCAGGCAGATGTGCATACACTTTCATATCCATCTGACATAGACTCATTGTTAAGGAGTTTTCTTCTATTTTTGGGCCTGAAGTAGGCAACCTAAAAGGCCATCAGGTCTGCATAGAAGTAGATCCTAATGTAACTCCGAAATTTTGTAAGGCTCGTTCAATTGCGCATGCACTGCGGGAGAAGGTAGATTTAGAAATTGACAGGCTGCTAAAAGATAAAATTATTGAACCAGTCACACACGCTAAGTGGGCTGCCCCAGTAGTTCCTGTACTAAAACCGGACAAGTCCGTGCGGTTATGCGGGGATTACCGTTTAACAGCAAATAGAGCCGTCCTTCTAGATTGCTATCCTATACCCAAGCCTGATGAATTATTTAGCTCTCTTGCTGGGGGAAAATATTTCACAAAACTCGATATGTCCCAAGCCTATGCTCAACTAAGTTTAGATGAAAACTCTAAAGAATTAACTATCATAAATACGCACCGAGGCCTATATAAGTACAATAGGCTATGCTATGGAATAGCATCGGCTCCAGTATTTTCAGAGGACAATGGACCAAGTTCTAGGTCACATTCCAGGGGTACTTTGCTTTCTAGATGATGTCCTCATTTCAGGTTCGACTAAAAAAGAACACCTAACTAGATTAACCACGGTTCTAAAAAGACTCCGGGATGCTGGACTTAAGCTAAAGAGAGAAAAGTGTTCATGGGTCACTAACGAGGTTTCATATTTAGGGTTCCGCATAGATGCCTCAGGCATTCATCCAACGGTGGATAAACTAGAAGCAATAGAAAAGGCACCACCTCCACAAAACATCACACAGTTACAAGCTTATTTAGGTCTCCTAAATTTTTATAGGAAATTTTTGCCTAATGCATCGACTTTCCTTGAACCCCTAAATAAGCTATTACGATCTGGGGAACAATGGAGATGGGAGAAAACTCAAAAGGAAGCATTTGAGGCTTCCAAGGACGTACTACTAAAGTCCACTCTCCTAGTGCATTATGATCCTAAACTTCCTCTCGTAGTTTCAGCAGACAGCAGTTCTTATGGAATTGGGGCAGTGTTATCTCACCACATTGATGGTGTAGATAGGCCTATCTGTTTTGCTTCTAGAACACTAACTGAGACGGAAAGACGATATGCACAAGTGGAACGTGAAGCATTAGCCTTAGTATTTGCAGTAAAAAAATTTCATTTCTATCTATGGGGTCATGAATTTAAACTAATTACTGACCATAAGCCTCTTTTAGGTTTATTTTCACCTAATAAAAATATTCCAGTTATGGCCTCAGGTAGGATTCAACGATGGGCACTGATTCTACAAGCCTATAAATTTGACTTAGTACATCGGTCAGGTAAACTTCTAGGTACGGCTGATGCGCTAAGTAGGTTGCCCTTAGAAAATCCAAATGATTGTGTACCTATACCTACAGAATGGGTTCACTTGGTGGAGTTTTTGGAATCCACTCCAGTATCTGCAGTACAAATAGAGCAGTGGACAAAATCAGACCCTATTCTGTCTAGGGTCATCCATTTCTGCTCAGTTGGTTGGCCTACTAAGGTTGAGAGTGAATTACAGCCTTTTATTCAGCGTCAGTCTGGCCTCTCTATTCAAAATGGCTGTCTCTTATGGGGCCACAGAGTGATTATTCCAAATAAAGGCAGGTCGAATTTAGTGAAGGAACTTCACGCTGAACACATGGGCGCAACAAAAATGAAAGAGCTGGCGAGAGCTTATTTCTGGTGGCCTGGTTTAGATGGAGAACTCGAATCATTGGTTCGTTCCTGTCAAAGCTGCCTAGAGAACAGAGATCTCCCAAGGAAAAGTCCACTTCATCCTTGGAATGGCCTACTATACCGTGGCATAGGATCCATGTTGACTATGCAGGTCCTATAAATAATACTTATTTCCTAGTCATGGTGGACGCCTACTCTAAGTGGGTGGAAATTTTTCCAACCACTTCCACGACTTCGGGTGTTACTATTCGCTTACTCCGTTCAGTTTTCGCTCGATGGGGTTTACCCGTAGTCCTGGTTTCCGACAATGGTACTTGTTTTACCAGTGAGGAATTTCGTTCCTTCGTCCACCTAAATGGCATTAGACATGTCCGGTCTAGTGTTTTCCACCCGTCTACTAACGGTCTCGCGGAAAACATGGTCCGTACTTTCAAGTCGGCCTTGCGTCATTCTCGTGGGGAGGAAATGCAAGTGGTGTTGGATAAATTTTTGTTTAAATATCGAATAACACCACACACCACGACAGGGGTGTCTCCCTCTAAACTTCTGATTGGCCGGGGAATTCGTTCAGTTTTTGATTTTTACGTCCAAACGAAATGTTACAACAACGAGTTTTACGCCATCAGGAAAAACAGAAGTTGTACCACGACACTAAAAGAGGGAGAGTTCTAGAAGCGAAACCTAATGATCCAGTTGTGATTCGCAACTATGGGGCTGGACCAAAATGGGTTCCTGCAACTGTGCAGGAGAGAACGGGCCCTGTTTCCTTCAAGTGCCAACTAGAAGATGGTCGTTCTATTAAACGCCATCAGGACCAGATATGGGAACGGGAAGTGCAGAAGGACCAGAGTCTTCCGGAAGAGAGAACTGATCCTCCGGAAAATGGTTCAACTTGCCCGCCTATACAGGTTGCACCTGATCCTACTACATCAACCCCGCTCCGCAGGTCGTCTAGGGTCCCTCATCCCCCTGACAGACTAAACTTGTAGGGGAGGAGTGAGGTGACGTGTATGTATATATATGTATATAGTCTAAAAGTCACTAAAGAGTAAATATCACTAAATCTAAGCTGAATGGCAAGACCAAGCCATAAACGAACCAACGGGCTGTTCGTATTGCTTTGGTCTGGCCTAGACATGTTTTTTCCTATCTGACCTAATCTTTGGTGCTGAGTAAAATTAGGTGATGAATCTAAGGTGACAAATCGGGTAGGAAGTTGTTCGTACTTAAGTATAGTTAGGGGTAATGTCTATAGCTTCTAAATTGGTAATGTAAGAGAGAGTTAGGTAGGCTGTTGTGGGACACAGGAATAAAACGGTAGGCTTCAAGAAATACCTAATTCAACGCACCGGTAAGTGCTTTTGATTGTTTGCTAGAACCTAAGTAACCTAACTGGGGTGTCTACCCCACGCTATCACAGTGGACAAAACGTACAGCTCTTAGTTTGGCTTCAAAGGTCTTTGATCCTCTTGGATTCCTGGCTCCATTTGTGATAAAGTCAAAAATTTGGTTTCAGAGCCTCTGGGAAATTGGACTTGGTTGGGATCAAGAGTTACCTGATCATATGGTGGTAAAGTGGAAATATTGGTTCAAAGAATTGGCACATCTTGGAGACATTGAAATCCCAAGATGGTACTTTGGAGAGTTGAACAATAGTCCAGACAATTTGGAGCTGCACATCTTTTGTGATGCAAGTGGGGAAGCCTATGCAACTTGTATTTATATAAGAGGCGCATTGCAAGAGGAAGTAAGTTGCAGGTTGGTTGCTGCAAAGAGTAGAGTAGCACCTTTGAAAAGGCTTTCTGTTCCAAGGTTGGAATTGATGGGTGCCGTTATTGCTAGTCGGCTTGCAATTACAGTGCGAAAGTCTTTGGCCCTCTATGAAATTCCAAGCTATTATTGGACAGACTCCACTATAGTTTGGCACTGGTTAAGAAGTCAGGCAAGGAAATGGAAACCATTTGTTGCCAATAGGGTGGAGGAAATTCAAGCGCACACAGATCCCAAGCAATGGAAGCATTGTCCAGGCATCCAAAACCCCGCTGATTTACCAACACGAGGAATTTCAGTGAAAGATCTTTCACAGTCAAGTTTGTGGTGGAATGGGCCAGAGTGGCTAAAACTTCGAAGTGAAAACTGGCCTTCTAATCAGCCTATTGTAGGAGAATGCCAGGCTGAAGAAGCATGGGTGAGTGAGGTGAGAAAATGCACTGTGAACAGTTGTCAAGTTATGCAGCAGGTCCCCATATTGAGGCTTGAGGACATTAGCAGTCTGAAAAGATTGTTAAGAGTGACAGCATGGGTATATAGATTTACCAACAACATTAAGGGAGAAACAAGAAGGGAAGGAATTCTGAACAGTAATGAGATTCAGCAAGCCAGGAAATACTGGGTGGTATATATGCAGAAGGAAAAATTTGGTGAAGAGAGAGAATTGCTCACCAGCCATCCATTACAGGTTCTACCAACACATTCTGCGCTCAAGGGTTTGGATGTGTTTTTGGATCAGGATTTATTGAGAGTAGGAGGTAGACTACAGTTTTCTGGGCTTCCAGAGGAGAAAAGACATCCAATTTTGCTACCTTCTGGGGGGCACTTTGTGGGCCTTTTGATCCTGGATACTCATCATAAGCTGTTACATGCGGAGTTAGAGAAGTGATAATAGAGATTAGACAACAATTTTGGATTCCCAAAATTAGACAAGTAGTGAAACAGGTCTTGCATAAATGTGTGGTTTGCAAGCGTTGGAGTGCAAAGCCTTATTATGAAAATGTGGCTCCACTTCCAAGAGAACGGTGTGTCTATAATGCCCCATTTGATGTAGTGGGAGTAGACTTTGCAGGGCCAGTCTATGTGTATGAGCGAGGGGAGTCTAACAAAGGTTATATATGTCTTTTCACCTGTGCTACCACCAGAGCAATCCATTTGGAGTTGGTAAGCAACTTAAGTAGCGATGTATTTCTTTTGGCCTTTAAAAGGTTTGTGAACAGAAGGGGTTTCCCAAATAAAATCATATCGGATAATGCAAAACCTTCAAAAAGGCTGCAAAGGAACTCCAAGAATTTGGTCCTTGCTAAAAGAGGAAGGATTCCAATCCTACTTTTCACACCAAGGGGTACAGTGGGAGTTTATTGTTGAGAGAGCACCATGGTGGGGAGGATTTTGGGAAAGGCTAGTGAGAAGTGTAAAGTGTCCATTAAAGAAACTTTTAGCTAATGCTCATTTGAGCAAAGAAGAATTCTGCACTTTTTATGTGAAGTAGAAGCAATGGTGAACAGTAGGCCTATCACTTTTGTTTACAACAGTATGCAGGATGCAGAGCCATTGACACCAAATCATTTTCTTTGTGGTAAACGATTAACATCAAGCCCCAGTGTGCCAGAAGACTTGCAGCCTATCCAGAGCACTCAAGGAGAGTTAACCAGACGGTTCAGGTACCTTGAAGAGCTACAAGATCAGTTATGGAAGAGGTGGCAGATGGAATACTTGCCAGAACTCAATTATTACCCATCAGGCAAGGTAAAGGGCTCCAATGCAAATTGTATCAAGGTGGGAGACGTGGTAATGATTGGGGATGAAAGACCAAGGCAATGCTGGAAGCTTGGCATAATTGAAGAGTTGTTTGTTGGCAAAGACAATTTAGTTAGGTCTGCACTGGTAAAGACTTCAGGAGGAAAGTTAAAGAGACCTATACAAAAACTCTATGCTTTAGAAATCAGCAAAAACACAGATAGTCAAGATGAAACATTTGAGTTACAGCCTCATGGAGAAGGCTTGGCTAACCTTGCGGAAGGTAACGACAACAATGCCTCTTCGGTGGGGAGTGTTAGAAAATCTAGAAGAGGAAGAACCATTGTTGTCCCAAGGCGATATGATGACTAAGCTGATTGATGCAGCATTGCTTGTATATATTAAGTTAAGGTGTATATATATCCATCTCATAATTGTAAGGTTAGTGAAAAATTCACTTAATAGAGCTAGCATTTTTGGGCTCTTGTGGCATCAGTGTTTGGGACGCTGGTGGCATCATTTTGGGGCGCTGCGCGTCTTTTCTACTCGTTTGTGGGATGTCGTACGTACAGGGTGTGGTCTTGTAGAGAGCTCTCTTGCAATTCAGTTTGGTTGTTTAGATACAAGATTGTTGCACCGTGCAATAGTCCAGGTTGCGTTGTTGTTGCAAGGTTGAGAAAGAAGACCATAAATAGTACCCTTTTTGTTTACATTAAAATTCATGTAACAAAGGTCTAAAGTAGGCCCGCATCGAGTCAGCAACCCTGAGGTTACCCTGAGGTAGGACCTAATAGGATCTCAATCCGTAAGTTTTAATTTAGCTTAACTTGGGCTTCAGGTAGAACTGGCCCTTTAGAATTTGGCCGTTCACGGCTCAGCTGGGATTTTGAACCCGACAAATAAATAAAATAACATATATCACTAAGGCACTATTTTGTAATTAATTTTTTCTCAATTTATATTTATATTTATATTTATTTCTTTATTCTTTTGTGACCTGTTTCATAAACAAGCATTTGAATTTATATTGAATGTCGGCCGAAGTGCTAAAAGTGTCAATTTCCCATACAAATGTTGTTTGCTCCTCCCACAATTTTTTCTATGCTTACTATAATATATATATATATATATATGAAAAGAAGGATCAACACAACGGCAAACATTTTCATTTATTTGTACATCAGACGTTTCGACAAATCTTTTGTCATCATCAGTGAGTTAAGTCTTAAAACCTTAAAACAAAATTGAAAAGTGAAAGTTACATCAATACAATATTAAGACCATTAAAATTAAAACCTTAAAGCAAAATGAAAATTGCATCAATACAAAATTAAAAACATTTAAATTTCATCACTATAAAAACTAAAATTAATTAAATTTCATCACTATAAAAACTAAAATTAAATTACCTCAATAGGTAAATACACAATGTTTACATCCACCTCCATACTTGGCAAAGTCTAAGTGAACACTAGGTGGTCAGAGGATTAGGAAGGGTATATCTGTGAAACACGGTTGGTTGTCAAAAGAGTCGTAATTTGTAGGATGAGCTATTATTATTAAGGGAGGGTTTGTTTCTATAGATGTACAAAGATTCTAAAATTCGGAGTTCTGTAAGGTTATTGGATCTAGTTAAAATTTCAAACTGAGTTTTGTGAAGGGGATGGTCGTTTTCATCACTGTGGTTTCTAATTGCGGATTGTGGAGGGCTACTGAGGGGACGGTGGTACGGACTGACAAGCCCAAATGTTGAGAAAGGCGCACCTCCAGTTGGAGTTGAGTGCTGCCAATATACGCAGCCTTACAGCTGTCGCACGTGTATTTGTAAACAACATTGGGGCATACAGTTTTGGGGAATTCATCTTTGAACTTTAAAAAATTTGATAATTTAAGTGGGTTGACGAAGGCGAATCTAAAATTTATTTGGGGATAACTAGACTTGAGTAGTTTGGACAATTCACCTCGAATACGCAATGATAATAACCATAAAAAGGTAATTTAATATATCTGGTTTCTTTTTGTACTGTAGTTACGGGGAGTTTAGTATCAAAAGTGTTATTTAAAAATTTCTTTAATTGGTTATCGAATAGATGAGAAGGGTAGTAATTGTTAATAAAGTACTGTTTTAAAAATTTAAATTCTTCGTTTAACGAAAAGTAATCCGAACAAATACGGTAACTTCTTGTTAATAATGTTACTATAGCACTAATCTTATATTTATAAAACATACAACTTAAATAATTGGTTCCCAAGCCAGTAAAAGTTTGTTTCCGAAATAGTGAAGTATGGAACTTATTATGGGCCCGTTTAACTAAAACATCCAGGAAAGGTAAACTATTATTTGTTTCGTTTTCACACGTGTACTTAATATTACTATGTGTTTATTAAGATAATCAAGAAAAAGTTTCACGTGTGAAGGATGGTTAAATATTAAGAAAGTGTCATCACGTATCTTCTGTAATATATGGGTTTAAAACTACTAGGACAATTTTTCAACCAAATTTCTTCGTAATGGCAAAGAAATGCATTTGCTAGTGTTGGGCTTAACGGGGAACCCATAGCTACCCCATCAATTTGGCTGTAAAGGTTGCTATTAAATAAGAAAAGATTATCAAAACACACTATTTCGAGAAGGTTTTTAAATTGAGTCTGAGTGAGGCCATTAATAAGAGTATTATCAGTAGTGAATAACTTATTTAGTATGATATTTAATGTTTCTTTTAACGGGACATTAGTAAACAATGATGAGACATCAAAACTGGCCATAGTAAGAGAATCGGCATGATTGATCTCTTTTATCTCTTTAGCAAAATCAAACGAGTTGTTAATAGAATAATCATTAAAGGTGAGTTTTGAAAGCAAGGGAACGAAGAATTTGGCTAAGTTATAATTGAATGTACCACATGCCGAAAGAGTAGGTCTTAGTGGGAAATTTGGCTTGTGGACTTTAGGTAAACCATATAGAATTCCTGGATTAGAACCAGAAGCAAATAAAAAATTGTATGTATTGTCAGCAATAATATTACTAATTTTTAATTTACGCAAACACCTATTAGTTTATCTTCGAGTTTTAGTAATTTAGACAGAACATTCTCTTTTACCCTTTTAAAATTTAGACGTATCCGACAAAATTGTCTCCATTCTATTTATGTAAACTGTTGAATCAATCAGCACTACTCCTTTACCCTTATCCGGTTTTGTAATGATGACAGAGTTATCCTTTTTCAAATTATTAAGAATTTTAAAATCTTGCTTATTAAAGAGGGAGAAAACACTTATGGGTTTAAAATTGTAAAAATTCTTAAAAGAGATGCTCTCCACTTTTTTACCAAGTTATGAAACGAGAAATTTGTCGGATCCACAATTCTTAATATTCATGAGAAGATTTTCAAAGCCAGAGAAAAATTTATAAAAATTTAGTTTATAATGAGGTAGATCAAAATTTAAGCTAACGACAATATTTCTTTCTCTCTAATACTTAAAACTTATTAGAGAAATTACAAATAAAATTATCTGGATTATTAAAAAAACGACTGAGTGATTCCCAATTTTTCCAATTTGGCAGCATGTATCCTTTTATGTCTGTTGACAGTTTTATCACAGCAAGTTTGAAATTTAGTAACTAAACAATGATAATCAATATAAGACACCTAGATTTTAGACCAAACAGAGAATTTTATATTTCAGCTTGAGAAAACTCACTGTTTTAGTTTTCGATTGAAGCTCCAAATTTAATAATTTATGTAGCCATGATTTATATAGTTTGGAGTTATGGAGGCGTTTATTATAAAGTTTAAATCTAAGGAAATTAGGCACAATATTATAACTTTTGCACTTAGACAAGAAACTCTCATCACAGATAGCCTTGTTCAGTTTCAAATAGACTCTTTCACATTGTCTGTAATAGTTCAATGTCGATCGGCCATATCTCTGGTTAATATCAAAACTATTGACTTCTCCTTAGGGAACCGGAGCTTACAGATGAAAAGAAGGATCAACACAACGGCAAACATTTTCATTTATTTGTACATCAGACGTTTCGACAAATCTTTTGTCATCATCAGTGAGTTAAGTCTTAAAACCTTAAAACAAAATTGAAAAGTGAAAGTTACATCAATACAATATTAAGACCATTAAAATTAAAACCTTAAAGCAAAATGAAAATTGCATCAATACAAAATTAAAAACATTTAAATTTCATCACTATAAAAACTAAAATTAAATTAAATTTCATCACTATAAAAACTAAAATTAAATTACCTCAATAGGTAAATACACAATGTTTACATCCACCTCCATACTTGGCAAAGTCTAAGTGAACACTAGGTGGTCAGAGGATTAGGAAGGGTATATCTGTGAAACACGGTTGGTTGTCAAAAGAGTCGTAATTTGTAGGATGAGCTATTATTATTAAGGGAGGGTTTGTAAGGCTGCGTATATTGGCAGCACTCAACTCCAACTGGAGGTGCGCCTTTCTCAACATTTGGGCTTGTCAGTCCGTACCAACCGTCCCTCAGTAGCCTCCACAATCCGCAATTAGAAACCACAGTGATGAAAACGACCATCCCCTTCACAAAACTCAGTTTGAAATTTTAACTAGATCCAATAACCTTACAGAACTCCGAATTTAGAATCTTTGTACATCTATAGAAACAAACCCTCCCTTAATAATAATAGCTCATCCTACAAATTACGACTCTTTTGACAACCAACCGTGTTTCACAGATATACCCTTCCTAATCCTCTGACCACCTAGTGTTCACTTAGACTTTGCCAAGTATGGAGGTGGATGTAAACATTGTGTATTTACCTATTGAGGTAATTTAATTTTAGTTTTATAGTGATGAAATTTAATTTAATTTTAGTTTTTATAGTGATGAAATTTAAATGTTTTTAATTTTGTATTGATGCAATTTTCGTTTTGCTTTAAGGTTTAATTTTAATGGTCTTAATATTGTATTGATGTAACTTTCACTTTTCAATTTTGTTTTAAGGTTTTAAGACTTAACTCACTGATGATGACAAAAGATTTGTCGAAACGTCTGATGTACAAATAAATGAAAATGTTTGCCGTTGTGTTGATCCTTCTTTTCATCTGTAAGCTCCGGTTCCCTAAGGAGAAGTCAATAGTTTTGATATATATATATATATATATATATATTATATATATATATATGTGTGTATATATATATGAATATGTATGTATGTTTATTTTGTAACCTATATATTGCCTTGATCTGTCCTTTCACTCCAGTGTTCCTGAGGATGTCATTAGACGAAAGCGCTTGAGCACCCCTTTGTGTTTCTTTTCCTTCGTGGTTTTATTCATCATAAATATTTTTCACGTGTCACTTTCGTGAAATAATTTTTCATATATATATATATATATATATATTATATATATATATATATATCAAAGCTATTGACTTCTCCTTAGGGAACCGGAGCTTACAGATGAAAAGAAGGATCAACACAACGGCAAACATTTTCATTTATTTGTACATCAGACGTTTCGACAAATCTTTTGTCATCATCAGTGAGTTAAGTCTTAAAACCTTAAAACAAAATTGAAAAGTGAAAGTTACATCAATACAATATTAAGACATTAAAATTAAAACCTTAAAGCAAAATGAAAATTGCATCAATACAAAATTAAAAACAATTAAATTTCATCACTATAAAAACTAAATTAAATTAAATTTCATCACTATAAAAACTAAAATTAAATTACCTCAATAGGTAAATACACAATGTTTACATCCACCTCCATACTTGGCAAAGTCTAAGAGAACACTAGTGGTCAGAGGATTAGAAAGGGTATCTGTGAAACACGGTTGGTTGTCAAAAGAGTCGTAATTTGTAGGATGAGCTATTATTATTAAGGGAGGGTTTGTTTCTATAGATGTACAAAGATTCTAAAATTCGGAGTTCTGTAAGGTTATTGGATCTAGTTAAAATTTCAAACTGAGTTTTGTGAAGGGATGGTCGTTTTCATCACTGTGGTTTCTAATTGCGGATTGTGGAGGGCTACTGAGGGGACGGTTGGTACGGACTGACAAGCCCAAATGTTGAGAAAGGCGCACCTCCAGTTGGAGTTGAGTGCTGCCAATATACGCAGCCTTACAGCTGTCGCACGTGTATTTGTAAACAACATTGGGGCATACAAAACTCAGTTTGAAATTTTAACTAGATCCAATAACCTTACAGAACTCCGAATTTTAGAATCTTTGTACATCTATAGAAACAAACCCTCCCTTAATAATAATAGCTCATCCTACAAATTACGACTCTTTTGACAACCAACCGTGTTTCACAGATATACCCTTTCTAATCCTCTGACCACCTAGTGTTCTCTTAGACTTTGCCAAGTATGGAGGTGGATGTAAACATTGTGTATTTACCTATTGAGGTAATTTAATTTTAGTTTTTATAGTGATGAAATTTAATTTAATTTTAGTTTTTATAGTGATGAAATTTAATTGTTTTTAATTTTGTATTGATGCAATTTTCATTTTGCTTTAAGGTTTTAATTTTAATGGTCTTAATATTGTATTGATGTAACTTTCACTTTTCAATTTTGTTTTAAGGTTTTAAGACTTAACTCACTGATGATGACAAAAGATTTGTCGAAACGTCTGATGTACAAATAAATGAAAATGTTTGCCGTTGTGTTGATCCTTCTTTTCATATATATATATATATATATATATATAGGGTGTTTCAGGAGGGAAGGTCAATACTTCGGGAGGTGATAGTATCGGTCATTGTGAGAAAAAAAGTTCATTTGAACATGTGTCTAATTCTGAATGGTTACGGAGATAGAGCTGTTTGAATCTACAAATATGATAGAAAAGCATTGTTAACGGTAATCAAGAAAGAGAAACTAATTACAGTTTCTAACATTTAATGTTTAAACATTGGCATTTTGAATGGTATCGGATACAGAAATGACAAATTTGTTAGTTTACAATACGTTTTCGAAAATCCCACCGTCAACCTCAAAGCACTTTGCAACTTGTGTGCGAAGATCGCGTGTTGTTTGTCCGAGTTGATCTTGACGTTCCTTTATGCGGGCAGCAGTATCCAAAATGCGCGCGAGCAATTCGTCTCGTGTATCCCCCTTTCTTTTGTAAACTTGACTTTTCATCCACCCCTACAAACAATAATCTAACAGAGAGAGGTCTGGAGACCTTGGTGGCCATTGAATGGGACCACCGCGGCCGATCCATCGACCAGGGAAAGTTTGATTTAGGTATTGCATCACCAGACGGGTAGAATGGAGGAGAGCTCCGTCATGCTGAAAGTACATACCAGCGCGTGTAGCCAAAGGAACATCCTCCAATAGTCCTGGCAATTCATTTTGCAGAAATTCTAGGTAACTTTGTCCTGTAAGACGATTCTCTAAAGTAACAGGGCTAATCAGCTGATCATCGATGATACCGCACCACACATTGGCATAGAAGCGATGTTGAAAATTTGTTTCCACAGTGGCATTTGGATTTTCGTCTGACCACCGATGAGAGTTACGAATGTTGTTGATACCGTCACGGGTGAAAGTAGCTTCATCGGTGAACAGTATTAAACGAAGCAATCGGCGATTAACATTTACCCAATGACAAAATTCCAGTCGCATCGCAGCGTCTCTTGGTTGAAGGTGTTGTACACGCTGTACATGATATGGATGCAAGCCTTCCTCACGTAATGTTCGCCATACTCTTGTGTGGTACACCGAGACGTGTAGAAATTCTTCGTGAGCTAGGAGTAGGACTACGCTCTACCAACTGAAGAATGTTTTCCACTTCATCCACATCTTGTTGACCTTCACGTTCAGATGAAACATGAGCGCTGGGAAGTGTACCAATCTCACGCAATGTGTTGAAAACCCTGGTAAACACTCTTCGATCTGGAATTCTGCGGTTCGGAAACCGTCGACGATATTCTGCAACAGCAGCTGTTGCATTTCAATCGCAAAGGCCGTAGACATACACCATATCTGCATATTCGGCATGTGTGAAGGTGTGTGGCATTCTTAACACTGCTTCAAACACCAAACAATGTCACTCACAACAGTCAGCTGTCGATTGGCTTATGTTACATGCTTACATTACAGCTTAGGCCCTACATGGTTCAAGGTTATAGGGGAGGGAAGGGGGAGGAAGAGCTGCGCGCGCATCAGATTCAAACAGCTCTATCTCTGTAACCATTCAGAATTAGACACATGTTCATATGAACTTTTTTCTCACAATAACCGATACTATCACTTCCCGAAGTATTGACCTTTCCTCCTGAAACACCCTGTCTGTGTGTGTATATATATATATATATATATATATATAAATAAATAAAGTTATTTGCAAGTTGGATAATAGCAGACTCAAGAATATTTCTATTAACAATGTTGCTAGAGTGAAACAAAACTGAAGCATTATTCCAATCAATACAATGAGATAACTCACAAATGGACAAAAAGGGCACTGGACGACTGTCCCGTTCTAACGGAATATTGATGCTGTTTTACGCGCATGTGCAAATCCTTTCCCGTCTGACCAATGTAAAAGGAATCACATTGTTTACAACCAATTTTATAGATAATGCCTGAATTATTGGTAGGGCCATTTTTTACTATGATATTTTTCACAATATTGTTATATGAAAATACTACATTAATATCCAAAAGTTTAAGTACATTAGCAATGCCTAAAAAGCCTGGGAAAAATGGAAGTACTAAAATATTGGATTGGATATTAATGTAGTATTTTCATATAACAATATTGTGAAAAATATCATAGTAAAAAATAGCCCTACCAATAATTCAGGCATTATCTATAAAATTGGTTGCAAACAATGTGATTCCTTTTACATTGGTCAGACGGGAAAGGATTTGCACACACGTGTAAAACAGCATCAATATTCCGTTAGAACGGGACAGTCGTCCAGTGCCCTTTTTGTCCATTTGTCAGTTATCCCACTGTATTGATTGGAATAATGCTTCAGTTTTGTTTCACTCTAGCAACATTGTTAATAGAAATATTCTTGAGTCTGCTATTATCAGTGATGGGCATCGATACATGAAAATCGCTAAAGCGATACCGATACATCGATACATGAAGAACGTCTTAGGCGATACCGATACGCCGATACTTTCTAGATGTCTTAAGCGATACCGATACATACATCGCCGGTACATTTTTATAATTATTCATTTAATATGTAGGTATTAGATATTATCTTTAATTTTATGGAAATGATTTTCTGTCGCGTCATTTTCACCAGGTTGTTCCTTTTGTGGCTCACTCCCTGACGCGTTATTATTACTATTAATATCTTCACTCATTATCGCACAACTACTCGGCGTGACGTCTACTTAATGAGTGACTGATTGATAAGAAATGCCTCGGGGGACCAAGAGGAATCGCTGCGTTACAAGTATGAACCTGTTTAAACTCAACACCGAGTGGGCGTGGCCAATAGTGTTGGAACACCAATGAGCGTTTCTATATTATATGAGCATTTCTATATTATGAGCGTTTCTATATTATGGTTAATTAATCTCAATAACACAAGTACAAACGTGTTTAAACGTTGCGCCGTACTGTGTGACGTGACCAGTAGAGTAGTACTGTCATTAAATCAAAGGTGGGCAGGACCGAGTTCCAAAAGGACCGAACTCCAGGAACTCGGTCCTTTTTAAGGACCGTGAGCGGGAAAGTCGGTCCTTTTCTCAGTGAGGACCGAAATGAGGAGCGACGGTCCATTTTTAAGCAATTCCGGACGGTCTTTTTTAGTGATTTTAGTGTGTTTAGTGATTATTTGAAGTTCTAAAGAAGATGGATCGTTTCCTCCAGAAGACTCAGAAAGAGACTGAGACTGAACTGAAACTTGTTTCAACACCTGAAGGACTTGTTCATCAAGTTTAACACGCCTATCCATCCAGTGCTGCCGTGGAGAGGCTCTTCTCTTTGGGGAAGGACGTCCTCAAGCCGAAAAGGTCAGGGCTCAGTGACAGCCATTTTGAAATGCTAGTCTTCTTGAAGGGAAACTCAAGCATTTAACTTAATAACTTTTTTTCATCATTTATGTATTGTATTAATTATAATTTACGTTAATAAAATTAAAGATTTCCGGTGTCTTTAATTTCATTTTCATTTTAATCAAATTTTTCACTTATATATAAGGACCGAGGACCGAGTCGTTCCTAGGTCCTATCTTCAGAAAGGACCGGGACCGGGACCGTCGGTCCAGTTTGAGGCAAGGACCGGGACCGTCGGTCCTTTATGAGGCCCGGGTGCCCACCTTTGCATTAAATAAATATTTAATAATATTATTATTTATGTATATTCATAAATATAACTCAGTAGTGTCATATTATAACATCTATTTAAATATTTAAAAATTCTTAGTCTTGCCTGGATACGGAATGATAGCATTAATAGTAAGAATATCTTTGTAAGAAATAGGCTAAAAGAAATAGCTGAAGCTAATGAAAGCCTACAAGTAAACTTTCACTATGTTCCAACTAAACAAAATCCAGCAGACTTTCTGACCAGAGGTTTATCCTACAAGTTGTTGAAGTCAAACAAAACTTGGTTCATGGGACCTAAGTGGCTCTGTAATACAGACCAATGGCCTGTGGAACAAGTTAACGACATTAAATTTAATCTTTTCAAATGAAAAGGTTGAACCAATCACTAATTGTGAACGTTACTCTGATTTCAGCAAACTTGTCAGGGTCACAGCCTACTGTTTGAGGTTTGCTCACAACTGTTTAACTACAATTAACAAACAGCTAAATAAAAACAATCATAATTATACAGAAGTTGCAACCAAGTACTGGATAGGACATGCACAACAAAAGGAGTACAATAAAGAGCTAGAATTCTTGATTAATGGGAAACAAACAAAAGAACCTGTACCATCAGTAGTTGTGGATCTAAACTTGTTCAGAGATGAGGAAGGCCTTCTAAGGTGTAAAGGGAGATTAGACAAATCAAAACTGTCATACAAAAGCAAACATCCAATCCTTTTACCTAGATTTAGCTATTTGACAACATTAATCATCAGAAAAACACACAATGATGTACATCATATGGGGGTACCACAGACACTAACTACATTAAGAAAAACTTATTGGATACCCAAGGGAAGGATCACTGTTAAAACAGTCCTGAGTGAGTGTGTCACATGTAGGCGTATTCATGCTAGGCCCTATAGGAAACCAAATCCTCCTGCTTTGCCAGAGGAGAGAGTTACTCTCAACAGACCCTTTGAGACTGTAGGCATTGACTATACAGGAGCATTGACTGTAGGGGTGGTTGACACTGAACAAAAAATGTACATTGTACTGTTTACATGTGCTGGCTCACGAGCTGTTTATCTGGATGTTGTGGAGGACCTTACAGCAGAATCCTTTGTTGCTGTCTTTAAGAGATTCTGTGCACGACATTCAGTACCCAAGACAGTTTGGACTGACAATGCTACATATTTCAAGGCTGGTGAACAAGTCATCAACGACTTGTTAAGCAACGAACTCACACAATTATATATACAAAATTCAAACATAAAGTGGAAGTATATTCCAGTTGCCTCTCCTTGGTATGGTTCTATCTGGGAGAGGAATATACAAACAGTAAAGAATTGCTTGAAGAAAGCAATTGGCAAAAAACAGATACACTTATTTGGGTTGCTCACTCTCCTGGCTGAGATTGAGAACATCATCAACAATAGACCACTCACTTATGTGAGTGACAACATTAATGACCCGGAACCATTAACTCCAAATCATTTGATTCGGGAGAACAAGTTAGTCTCCTGCCGGACTACAATATAGACTCTTCAGAAGACCCAAACTGGACTCAACGACACGATGAACTCCAGACTAAGTTACAACACTTAACTAGAGTTAAAGCTCATTTTATTAAACAGTGGAAAACTGAGTACTTGATGGGTCTAAGGGAGAGACATAAACAAATGACTAAGAAGGATTGGTCTGACACAATTAAGGTAGGGGACCTTGTTCTCATACATGACAGTACTCCAAGACAATACTGGCCTCTGGCTAGAGTTTTAGAACTCAGACCAGGGGCAGACGGGGTAACAAGAGTGGTCAAATTAAGGACTTCAACGGGTGACACAACAAGAGACATTTCTCTTTTGTACCCTTTAGAGTCTGGACCCAAAACAATGGACTTTGGAGAACCTTCTCCACTGACAGTAACAACTGGAGACACTGAACTTCCAGTAACTATTCCTTTGACAGTAGGAGTGGTAACGCATCCTACTACAACATTGACAGACACAAGACCTCAGCGACAAACAGCATTAAAGGCGCGACTAATTTTACAACAAAAAATAAATGCTGGGGAATTGTAATTTTATCTTCTAACATTCACTTTTTCTTTTCTTATGGTAAAGACCATAGACAGTTTCATCCTATGGATGTATATTTTCTCTTCTAATTAAATGCTACATCTTCTCCATGAGAAGGTGAGGATAGGCACTGTTAATCAGATTAACAGGCATTTTCAGTCAAATAGTTAGCTAGTCTACACTCAGACATAAAAATTGGTGACACTGACACCAAAATTTTTATCTCCCGGGGCCCCCAGTATATGGAAAACTGATGTGTGGGTTGTTGGGAGGTAACGAAAATGGTTCACTGAGTAGGTAGGTAGTTAATCTAACAATTATTAAATTCCTTTTATGTCAATAACTGGGTGAATGAAACCAATTGGTTGCTCACCAGAGTTATTCTCCACACTAGTATTTACATACTGTGTGACAAGAGCGTGCTCGGTAATAGATATACATTACCGATCAACCAACCGAAAAAAAACCAAGACCACGCTGGTGGAAAAAGCCCCGAAAAAGGGAGAACGAAAACGAGGAACGGGGCGACAAGACGGGACGAGAGAAGGGAGAAGAACAGACACCGAAAAAAGATCTCCACCAGCAAGTACGCTCTTAACAATTAAACAAGACAGGAAAAGGGACTCTCTAATAACTAGCAGTAAGTGACTAATTGTGTTTTAACCCAGTCTAAAGTAAACTCATTAAATTAAGCTCGATCAGACAAATTAGGCCTACATTGTGGCCTAAGACCTAGTATCAACTCATAGCTTAACAAAGGTGAAGGTAGATTGCCCTAACCTAATTTGGTGAGGAATCCTACTGTGGACCTCAATTTATCTGCCCGCTCTGGACCATTTCCGGAATCTCTAGGCTGACCCCTACAGGGCTAGATTTAATCTACTCTATAGTTAGACTGGAGATATAAGGGGTGGGTTAATTGTGGACCAATTCATACAGAGCATTTTTCACACAATTTTTATTTTTCAATTTAGTTATATATATATATTTTTTTTTTTGTGACCTATATATCATTCAGGACTTATCTATAAAATTGGTTGTAAACAATCCATTTGATCTTGTCTTGAATTCGTTCAGAACGGATTTAGACAAGAAGGGCAGAGTGCTAAAACTTGGGTAGTTTTCCGTTATAAATTTGTATACTCCTCTTAAAATTTTTATTTTTCAATTTATTTATATATATATTCTTTTATATTTTTTGTGACCTATATATCATTCAGGCATTAACTATAAAAGTGGTTGTAAACAATCCATTTGATCTTGTGTTGAATTCGGGCAAAGTGCTAAAATTGGTAGTTTTCCTTACAAATTTGTATGCTCATCCTACAATTTATATTTATAATTTTATATATATATATATATATACTTTTTGTAACTTGTATATAGGTAGTCTTGAACTCTTTATTTACTTCAGTGTTCCTGAGGATGTCTTTAGACGAAAGCGCTTGAGCAGCATTCTGTGTTTCCTTTCCTTCGTGGTTTTATTCATCATATATATATATATATATATATATATGTGTGTGTGTGTGTGTGTGTGTGTGTGTGTATATATATATATATATTATATATATATATATATATATATAATGTTATAATGTTTCAGACCAACAAAGACCCGAGGATCCACTCATGGATGGTCTACCGAACTGTGTTCGTAATTGTGTATGTCCTCCGTGGTGGCGGAGGGGACCTACAATTTTACGTGGGTTCCGAACCACAAAGCCTTAATTTTACTACCTTAAACTATACCCAATCTATCAACATATGCAGAGCCGGATTTAGACTTGTGGAGGCCCTGGGCAGCCTCCATGTGGAGGCCCCCCTACCTTAGGGGAAGACATAATTGAAGTCATCCATAAGATTCATAATATAATTAACATACATACACTTTCAAAACATCGTGCACTCTTGTGTCTGTCCATTCCACTCATTTCTGCAAAAAATGAAAGCCTCGGGTTACTCGGGTATTCCATTATAGTGAGAGTAGGCCTAAAAGAGTAATAAAAACAAAATAATAATCAGTACACAACAAATAGTAATTGGTAAAAGTTTATGTACTACAGTGGGATTGGATGCGCGTGTTTTTTTGTTGATCATCTATCGGGTTTTTCTAGTTTCGGGTTTTTTCTATTTTGATAATGGCTTGTCAATATGTGGAGGCCCCCAAGATGTGGAGGCCCATGGGCAGCTGCCCACTTTGCCCACTCCTAAATCCGGCCCTGAACATATGCGTCTAATCGATTTTTAAACATGTTTATAGACGTGCTACTAATTACTTCTACCGGCAAACTATTCCACCTATTTACTATTCTATGCGTAAAAACGTTTTTGGCAACTGCTGTCTCGAACCTTCTACTTTACAACTTACACTCATTATTTCTAGTCCTATTATATTTAGATATTTTGAAAAAGCTATCTCTATCTACGTTATCGAACCCATTCATAATTTTGAAAACCTGGATTAGATCACCCCTTAGCCTCCTAGTCTCGAGTGTAGTCAATTTTAACTCCTTAAGCCTATCCTCGTACGACTTCGACCGAAGCAACGGAATCATCTTAGTTGCTCGTCTTTGAACTCTTTCGAATTTGTATCTTTTCTCAGATGCGGATTCCAAAATTGGATCGCGTACTCCAAATGGGGTCTAACTAATGATTTATAAAGAGGAACTATAATATCGCGCGATTTGTACTCAAAATTCCGAGCTATAAAACCTAACACTTTGTTCGCTTTATTGACCGCTGCTGTACTTTGTTTCGCTACTTTTAAATCACCAGTGACTATAACTCCTAAATCTTTTTCCTGCTCTACGCTTGTTAACTCCTTCCCTGATATACTATACACAAAATTACCGTTACGCGAACCTATATGTAAAATTTTGCACTTATCGACGTTAAATCTCATTTGCCATGTGACTGACCAATCAACGATTTTATTCAGATCTTCCTGGATTTTACCTCTATCTTCGTCATTAACAAAGGTGGGCAGGACCGAGTTCCAAAAGGACCGAACTCCAGGAACTCGGTCCTTTTTAAGGACCGTGAGCGGGAAAGTCGGTCCTTCTCAGTGAGGACCGAAATGAGGAGCGACGGTCCATTTTTAAGCAATTCCGGACGGTCTTTTTTAGTGATTTTAGTGTGTTTAGTGATTATTTGAAGTTCTAAAGAAGATGGATCGTTTCCTCCAGAAGACTCAGAAAGAGACTGAGACTGAACTGAAACTTGTTTCAACACCTGAAGGACTTGTTCATCAAGTTTAACACGCCTATCCCATCCAGTGCCGCCGTGGAGAGGCTCTTCTCTTTGGGGAAGGACGTCCTCAAGCCGAAAAGGTCAGGGCTCAGTGACAGCCATTTTGAAATGCTAGTCTTCTTGAAAGGAAACTCAAGCATTTAACTTAATAACTTTTTTTCATCATTTATGTATTGTATTAATTATAATTTACGTTAATAAAATTAAAGATTTCCGGTGTCTTTAATTTCATTTTTCATTTTAATCAAATTTTTCACTTATATTATATATAACGACCGAGGACCGAGTCGTTCCTAGGTCCTATCTTCAGAAAGGACCGTGACCGGGACCGTCGGTCCTTTATGAGGCCCGGGTGCCCACCTTTGGTCATTAATCGCCCTACCACCCAGCTTCGTGTCATCCGCAAACTTTGAAACTGTACTGACTAGGCCGACATCTAAATCATTAATATATATAAGAAAAAGCAAGGGGCCCAATACATAACCCTGAGGAACGCCGCTAGCTACATCTAGACCAGCCATGAGTGGATCCTAGGGTCTTTGTTGGTCTGAAACATTATAACATTAGCTCAACACGACTCCGCTCCATCAACGACCACCCTCTGTTTCCTACCTCGCAACCACTCTTCTATCCAATTTATTACTACACCCCTGATTCCATGAGCCTTAGTTTTTTCAATGAGTCTTTTGTGCGGTACGGTGTCAAACGCTTTTTGAAAATCTAAATACACTACATCAACCGCCCGATGACTATCGTAAACGTCAACCACGCTTTGAAAACATTCTAAAAGATTAGTTAAGCAAGATTTGTTTCGCCTAAAACCGTGGTGCGTATTTCTAACTAAGTTATGCAATTCTAGGTGTTCGACTATACGATCCCTAATTATTGATTCCAGTAGCTTACCTACAACAGACGTTGAACTGATTGGCCTATAATTTCCCGCCGCACCTTTATCGCCTTTCTTAAAGATAGGTGTTATGTTTGCTAACTTGAAATTATCTTCTTGTAACGTATCGGGAGATTTTAATGATTAAGTTCTCTGAAGAGAGCACGGCTCGAAGGAGAAGATAAAGACTGTTTCTTACTGTAATTTACTGCTAAAATGTACAGGTAGTGCTAAGCCTCGTAGTTTAAATCAGAATGAACATGGAAAATTTTTTGTGGGTTTATATACCCAAAAACTGCTAACATCATTATTATTAAATGTTGAAAATGCTGCATTATTTTTGCACAATATTTGAAAATAAAGTAAACTTTTTTGCTGTGACAATGTTTAAACATAAACAGGATATAGGAAGAGGAAGCCATATTTTTATCTTAAACAGCGTATTTTCAGATCTGATGTTTTCCGGGTCTGCCAACTTAATTAGAAGTGGAAATTGAACTATGCATCTTTATACTAAAATATGCATATGAGCAAAAATTAAAGGTTTAAGATTTACAATTAAATGCTTACGCAAGACATGACTTCGTCTTTTATAACGAAGTGAGAACGTATACAAAACATGAACATTGCAAAATGTTACTCAGGATTCATTATTAAGATAAATCTAAAAATGATTAAGAAATTTTAAAAAGAACAAGTCACCAATTATTTGGCAAAGTAGAAAGCACATCAAAATTTATCCCAACGAAAAAATAATAGCAATAATAATAAAAAATAATAACAATATCGCCGCGTATACATTCCTAAATGGCGACATAATGGGTCGTACATTGAGCACAATCCCAAGGACATCACTGAGTACGTTGTAATTTTGGTTTATTACAATTATGATTATAATTACAAATTAATTCACATTCGCTTATTATCGTTAATCACAGTTTCATTAAAGTACATTAATTACATTATATTAAATTATTACAGTTAATTACAATTAAACAGTTAACTATAGTTTTTTTTTTAGTGTTTCATATTTATAGACAATTAGGATGTTTGGAGTATAACAAAGTACATGGGCACATACGGTATATATGTA
Source organism: Bathynomus jamesi (assembly GCA_023014485.1). Taxonomy (NCBI): domain Eukaryota; kingdom Metazoa; phylum Arthropoda; class Malacostraca; order Isopoda; family Cirolanidae; genus Bathynomus; species Bathynomus jamesi. The sequence continues at coordinate 185,126 of JAJOZX010002073.1, forward strand.
TATATGTAATTTCCCTTCATCATGTCTCTAGTATACAATGTATGGTAAATTCTTTAACATAATAATAAAAACTTTACACTATATACGTCATTATTTATATGTTGTTCATTCATACATCCATGTCCTTTCTTGACCTTTATCTTTTGGTAATTTTATTAATTATTCATTCAGCTACCTATTGTCTACCATTGTCAACCTATTGTGTGACTACCAATATGTGTACAATAGTTTATGCATTCGTACATGTACATACGTTCACATGTATTCTTTTTATTTCTTTACTTTAAATTAATTAATTTCTCGCAATCTCATAAATGCTTATGTACGTGTTCGAATTCTGCTAACCACAGCGGAAGCGAGCGCTTCTGAGATGAAAATCTCCTCTCACTTTCTTCTAATTTATAAAACATTATTATGTGTGTTATGTTATATATATATATATATATATATATATATATATATATATATATAATGTTTTATAAATTAGAAGAAAGCGAGAGGAGATTTTCATCTCAGAAGCGCTCGCTTCCGCTGTGGTTAGCAGAATTCGAACACGTGCATAAGCATTTATGAGATTGCGAGAAATTAATTAATTTAAAGTAAAGAAATAAAAAGAATACATGTGAACGTATGTACATGTACGTAACTATGTACATAATCATGATCATCAGGGGACATGTACGAATGCATAAACTATTGTACACATATTGGTAGTCACACAATAGGTTGACAATGGTAGACAATAGGTAGCTGAATGAATAATTAATAAAATTAACAAAAGATAAAGGTCAAGAAAGGCCATGGATGCATGAATGAACAACATATAAATAATGACGTATAGAGTGTAAAGTTTTTATTATTATGTTAAAGAATCTACCATACATTGTATACTAGAGACATGATGAAGGGAAATTAATGACGGGAAAATGTGAAGGGAATTAAGCTACTTTATGACGTCATAGTTATTAAAATTATGTCATACGTCAATTCATAATTAATACGCCATAGTTATTTAATTCGTACGTACAGTACAAGTCATTATTGGGAGAAACTAGAAGAAACGAATTAGAGACAAAGAATGAATGAAACTATTAATTAAATAAATATACTTATACGAGTATAGAGTAAATATTAAGGAATTGGTACATTTGGGAAGAATTAAATAAATGAATAAAGAAGCACAAGCAAGGGTTCAAATCATACCACATTCAATGTGCATGCATAATCTAATAAAATTTAGGGATGAGGGTTAGATGCAAGACATCAATAATTAATTATAATAAATTCTATAATAAATGGAAAATGGAGATATGGGTAATATTGTGATGGAAATGTTAAACGATCTAAACCGTCAATTGTCTTGTTTGTACTTTAAGGGAATGGAATTAAGGGACATTCGTTTCTCACAACGAACCTCCAATGACACAAACATGGATACGACTCAACCATAGAAATGGTAGATAGCATGGTTGTGAAACTGCAAAAATAGAAAGCAACAAATAAAAATTTTATCCAAACTTGCGTTAGGCGATTTTGGTTCTTATGTAAAAATGAATATTTGATTATATAGGAATTATTCATTGTTCATTTTTACATACATATATAATATATATACACATATATATATATATACACACATGGGAATGAACTCATAATGGTTCCCTGAGGTTTTTTATGATACACACAGGCCGTGCATGGAACAAGGAACTCTTCTAGGATAATTAAATCCACTATAGTCCGAATAAGTAATGGTAAATGACAAATACTATAGTTTTTCTTTTTCAGGATGCTAGCCCGACGTGGGCAACGGGTCACTCGCAAAGAGGTCCCAAAAATATAGTTTCCCTCACCAGCTATCTGCAAAACAGATAGGATCCAGCTTTGGGACAGAATCTAGGGTTTAAAGCAGCCTAGCCCAGCTACATTTAGAACCTCAGTATAAGCAAAAGACTCGCTGCCTTCACGTCAGATTGAATACATCAAAGAAAAAGGGGTAACTATTATATTTTTAGTCAAAAACCAAAACTTAAACCTAGGTTTAAGTTTTGGTGCGATTCCCCTCCCCTTTGGTACCGTCGTGCATACCTTCAGATAAAAATCTATTACCGCACTCATAGGATTCCTTCCTCCCTTCTCTGTACTCAGGGACGTAGCCAGGAATGGCCCAATTGGGGGGGGGGGGGGCGAACTTGAGCTACGTTTGTCAGGTTCCGTGGTGAATCGGGCAAGCCCATATAGTTAGGGGATCTGGGGGAGAGCTGGAAGCTCTCCCAGCGGGGTCCGGGGCAGAGCCCCGTAAGCCAGTGCATTTTAAGCTTATTTTGTGTAAAAACCGGCTGAAAATGTCAGTGCAACTGCCATTTCTTTTGTAAATTTGTAATTATGCCAGATCAACTTACCAGTGGTTGGTTGGTCCTATGAAGCCTTCGTTTCAGACGGCACCTCAACTTGTACTTGATTGCTGACACTTGCATTTTCATCGCTTAGTTCTGGTTGATGTGCATCGTCTTCCGCTTGTCTAATAATATGGGGGGGGGTGTTATTTTGAATTTTTTGGAATTCCTAAGTGAGGACCTCCTCAAAATATGGACCACCAGTAGTGAAACTCGGGTCAAAAACGATTTTTGATTTTTGACCCCTCTGACCCCTATGTATGATACATACCACCTGAAAGTATACATATGTGTATTATTGTATTTTTCTGCTGTATAATCCATATTTATTGCCAGATTTGCTTTGTAATATGTCCTTAAAGTATTGGGTTTACGGGGCTGGAGAACACGAATCTGTACTCAGAATTCTGAAAATCTAATATGGCGGCCAAAAATCTCCATTTTTCATCAAATTGTTATGGATGAGAGCATCCCTAATGTTATGATATATACTAAAGAATGTATCAACACATACAATACAGACACGATCACCTTTCATACCACACTGTCCAGTTGTCAGCCTGATTAGCATCAGCACATAAGTGACACCTAGTGGACCAACATCCAAACACCACATCTAATGCTGTTTTCAGGGATCGAAAATATTATTATGCTTCACTGTGCTTTCATTACATTGTTGTATGTGCCTTTATTTATTCCCTAAGACTCCCATTTCATGCCGCAAGGTTTTCCAGTCTGATGCAACTTGTTTTTTTTTCTAGTTTCAGACTTCACACCTGAGTGAACAATGAGCTACGCTCGGACGCCAAGTACACGCTCGTCCGCCCAGAAGACCTTGGGTTCAACAACCTACATAGAAACTGCTGACTTTTCAAATGGCTTGCTTCCAACGAAAAAGGACATTTTGGAAAACATGTACTTCGACCGGATAGAGCCGGTAAAACTGAGAGGTCAAAGGAAGTTGCAGCCAGAATTCTTGCGGACGTCCTTCAAGAACACTGGATTTTTGTAATATATATACACAGTGACCACTAAACGCATCAAACTGAAAATTTTGGAACTGTATGAAAGATTCATCAAATTAGTTCAGACCAGAAAAAAACGCCGAAACGACAACTATTATAAAAAAGTCGAAGATTTCAACGAAAAAGCGAAAGAACTTTTTGATATCTTCTGCGTGGACGATGAAGTAAGGAAACGCTTAGAAAATTTTTATGGTGTGAAAATGACTCGAGAAGAATGTGACTTTCTGGAAGACCAAAGACATGATAGAAAAATGTTTTGCGAGAGTTTTGTCGACAGAAAATGGAATAAGACCATGGAACGCAGGAAGAGAGATCTGCAGAGTTTGGAGCGAATGAGAGAGGAAGCAGAGATGGAAAGAGCGAGGAATAAAGAAATGGCTTCAGCTGAAGGCTTCAGTGAACTATCTGAGGATGATCCGAATCATAGTGACTTCCAAATTAGCTCATCAGAATCAGATGAGCCTTCCACGTCTACTGGTCGGAAGCGTCGTAAACTGTCCCCTAGACAAAAAAAAATTGAAAGGGATGAGTTGCCGCCAAAGTACCAGCACATAAGAGAAAGTGTCAGAAAAGTAAGGCCCGAGGTTTACGAAGCAATGGACCAGCTCAAAAGTTCTCATCACATGTCATAGTCAAGCTGCGGAGCCGTAGTGATTGTTGGCAATAAACTATTTGGTCGAAATGGAAATTTCATGACGAATCGCCAGACTTAGTAGACCTAGACACTCTACCAGTCTAGCAATATTCGACAAGCCGGAAAGAGCATTGAAGCGCTAGCATTGCATGAAATTGCGAAAGAGATCATGCAATCAGATCAAAAGTCGGTAGTTACCTATTCTGTTGATGGTTCGAAAAACAGGGAGCTGGTTCTTTCTCGGTGCAGGGAATGACGGTAAATGGAAAATACAGACCTCTCCCGACATTTCCGATTGCTACGGAAAGTAGAGAGAACTTGGCGGATTTGAAAGTTGCCATGTTGAACATACTGGAAGCAGCGAGCGGAGTTAGTTCGAAGGAACTGTTTGAAAAGATAGACTTTGTGATCACTGATCAGACATCCCATAATCTCTCTGTCGAACAAATGGTGGCCGAGAAGCTAGAATCAGAACATGCCCCGGATCATTTGTTTTGCAATGTCCACCCAACTCTCATGTTCAATCGAGTGATCACTAAACAATGGACCAAATAGAAAATGCCATTGGGCGAGATAAAATATATTCCAGCTTTCTCGTCAATGCCACAACTTCATCCTCGAGTGTGACCGAACAAGCGCTGGACTGTATAACCAGATTGATAAATCATGACTTTGACCACAAACCGTGGAACAAAGCCAACGATTTCGACGCTCATATCGCGCCGAAGCGAAACAAATCTGTCAGTCTAAAAGATGAACGTTTCAACAGATTGACGTTGACATGTGCCATAACTTATATCACATGACGATGTGGGAACATTTCTCGGAAAATGAGCATGTGACGAACCAATTGGCCTGCATCGTACGATGCTTCCTGGATCTGGACTTCTTGAGAGTTGTGTACACGGCTGGAGCTCTCATTGGACTTCATTTAGTGGAGCCGTTCCTTTCACTGACGATATCGACCAGTACAAATTATTCAAAGCTAATTCCAGCATTCCAACAGTTATACCAAGACCTCGTTTCTACTGATCCGGCTAAACTGTTGGAAGTGGATACGCCGGCATTTGAGTTTGTGTCTGTTGAAAGATTCCAACAAACACGATATGACGATGATATTTGCAATGCTATCAAAGCTACAGCTCTCCAAATGAGTACTAAAGTCACAAAGGTTTTGGGTATGATATTGCCAAAGCTTGCTGAAGGATTTGACGAATCAGCGGAACATGCTCTCTCAAAAATGAACTGTGAAAAATTGGACAAGGCGCCAATTCACAACTTGGACTCTGAGCGCAGTGTAGGGTTCATCAACTATGAACTCGGCAGAAGAGGCGCCAAGCAACTCGCGTGCGCGTTGGCAGCTCAGGTCAAAGCTAAATCTCTTGCGTTGATTCAAAAACAATCAACAGTCTTTCAAAGACTATAGGAAAATTGGAACGGCAAAAATTCCGGAAATAATGAGAGTGGAGCGTACGACAAGAACAATTACAGACTAAAGAGATTGCGAATGTCGCTGTAGACCGCAGGAGAAATAGAGACCTGGAAGAATTAAAAAGACTAGGAGGGCCATTCACGGCTAGTGAGCAAGTGGATAATTATCTCGAAGAATCAAATGTGGACGATTCGCAGAAGCTGAACCGTCTTTATCTCGAAGTCAGATATGCACGAGATACCGCTCTTTCTGTGCCAAAGACTATGATATATTTCGTCTAATGAAGGACTACAGAAAATTGCCCCTCTCAACGTATGCCACTAATTTGAAGCTTTATCTCAGCAATGTTAGATGTAAAGCTCAGGTCACAATCAGTGAGTTTAACCATGCAGTAGACACATTACTGAAATGAACAATATGCATGTATGGTAATATACTATGATCTTTATACAAATAAAGAATGTGTGAAAATCATCTTGAAATCGGTCTTTGTGCACTTAGCACTCTCCTTATTGTCCTTGGTGGTCTCAGATGGGTTGAAAATTCATGATTTAACTGTATTAGTTCTCACAAATACCTTGTCAACTGCATAATTCTGTTCAGTGTTGTCGCAAACCCCCAATTAAATATAGTATAATGGATGTTTGTAGCATTTCCATCCACATTTCACTTTCAAATGCCCAAAAATTTGTGATTTTGACCGCCACCTTCGATTTCCGCCATAATGATTTTTCAAAGTTCCATTACGAATGCGTATTCGTGTTCTGCGACCCTGAAAACCCTATAAAGGACATATTACAAAGCACATCTGGCAATAAATATCGATTATATAGCAGAAAAACAAAAAATACACATATGTATGCCTTCAGGGGGGGCGTGTACATGGGGGTAAGAGGTTTCGGAAAAAAAAATTAAAATATAAAATCGTGCTTAGAAATGGTGTCTCCAAATTTTACGTTTCTCCCGAGCAAAATTTAGGATTAACACCCCCCCCCCCTTACTAATAACTTTATGGGAGGGTTCTGCTGTATCACTTTCATTGTGTTCTTCAACCGACTCAACTGATTTTCTTTTGAAATATTTTCGTATATCCATCGCAATATTGTATAACGAATTAACGAAGCTTGACCAACATGCAATGATGCAACACGCCCCACTCATCACACTATACTATGCTGCAGTGCATGCAAAACTAACTGGTGCCGAGCTGTGTTGTTTCCCCGTGCTTCATATTTCAATAGTTCAGTACCATGCGTTTGGACGTGTTTAAAAAAACGACGCAAAATATCGTTTAAATAACATGTATATAGATACAGACACTCCTTCCATTATATATAAATACCAAATTGCTGTTATAGTTTGGCGGTGAACTTTGGTTGTAATTACCGCAGATTTTTTTCCTGGACTTTCCAAGAAGGGTGGGGGCGACCGCCTCCGTCGCCCTCACCCCTTGGCTACGTCCCTGTCTGTACTACCTTTGATACAACTCTTCCTCTAGATCAGCGGTTCTCAAAACTTTTTCTTTTGTACCCCTTGAATTCTTTCACGGGATTTTCGGGATTTTCGAGAGAGGGAGATGATTTTTACTTTCTCTACGACCGTGTGACTTGTGGCCGTTTGTTATTCGTATATAAAATTAAAAGGGTTATATTTTCAGGACCCCTTCACGTACCCACTAAGATTCCCTCGCGTACCCCAGTTTGAGAACCACTGCTCTAGATGATTCTTGGCACGTCACTTCACCTGTCCGTGCCTTCCTCTCTCATCATGCCCTTCCTCCACTTCTGATCTTCCCAGTCTCGTTTCAGGTCTTTCCTCCGTGAATTCTATATCCGATTTCCTATTGAAAGGATGTATGTCTCTGATAAAAAGTCCACCCCAAGTACTGTCTTGTTGTCCTTGTTCCGTGAACACCTTATTTGTCACTCTTCTTCCATTCATATCTACACAGATGGCTCCCATTCTCCGTTTGGCGTAGCCGCTTCAGCGGTTTTCCCTCTCCCTTTTAAGACTGTTCGGAGTATTCATCTCCCTCACGACACTTCCATTTACTCAGCGGAGCTCTTTGCTATTCTGGAAGCTCGAACCCATATTGGTGCTCTTCCCCCATTTGGTCAAGGCTATATGTTCCACAATTTTTAAGTGACAGTCTACTTGGAATATTGATATTGAATGGATGAATAAATGAATAGCAGTGCTTAACCGTCGCTTCAACTGCCGAGGTAATATCACGCCGATACTAAAATAGAGAGAGAACGCATGGAAATGGGAAGAAAGAAACACTAAAGAAGGAGAAGTGGAAGAAAGACCGTGATAAAAGAGAAGGCAGCAGAAACAGCAAAGAGAGGAAGAAATTATACCCGTCACATTAAAGGAGAAAGGAGAAAGGAGAAAAGTGTGTCCTTCGGTATAAGCGTAGAGTCACCTAACAAACTAGGAAGAAAAAGAATAGAGTCTGAAGGGCAGAAAGGGAGGAACTATGAACGGGCGGCGGCATAAACAGGGCAAACTAAAAGTAAATGCGAGACGGAGAGAGGAATACCGCAAGGAGGAAGGGGGCAAGATCGCCCGTCATGAGATGACCGTGCGTATGGTGGGTGTGACCGATACGCAGTCGTACCAGAGCGGTCACAAAGCGTTGATCACGCTGACAGGAGGAAGACCATTGAGGGATCGTGGGCTTCAGGGCCCTCAGGAATTCCAGGACACATCCTCCCACTGGCGCTGCCACCGCCGAAGGAGTGCTTCCCGAAAAACCCTCGTGAAATCCGACGCCGGGAGAGGTGTGTTAGAGTCGAAAGGTAGGGGGGACACCTCCCTCGCCGCAGCGTCCGCGCATTCGTTGCCCGGAACACCGACGTGGGAAGGTACCCAATAAAAGGTGACCAACTTGTGACGTGATGAAAAACGAGAAGGAAAAACGAAACCTGTGATCTGTGGCCCATCTGAAGACCGAATCCAGGGCTCGCTGGAGACGTTCAAGGAAGGTGGATCGGAACCGGAGCAATATATGGCAAGATCGTCAACAGAGAGGGTGGCTGTAATCCCCGAGGGCACAGCCGTCACCACGTCATCTATAGCCAAAGCGAAACAGATTACACTCAGGACGCTGCCTTGGGGAACCCCTTCCTCCTGCGAATGTACAGAGAAGAAGGAAGTACCCATTTGGATACGAAAGGAGCAAGAAGATAAAAAGTTAGAGATGAAGGACGGGAGGAAGCCTCGGAAACCCAAGAGATGTAGTTTTCAGCAGATCCACCAACGCCAGGTGTCATATGACTTCTCCAAATCGAAGAAAACTGCAAAGAGGTGACGTTGCTCTGCAAAGGATACACAGACCGCAGTCTCCAGTTGCACCAAGATGTCAGTGGTGCTGCGGCCCCTGCGAAAACCGGTCTGTGTGGGGGGAGCAAATTGTGGCGTTCAAGATGCCATACCAGGCGCCGAGAAACCATCTTCTCAAGAAGTTTCGAGAGGCAGCTAGTGAGCGCTATTGGACGGTAGTTAAGGGGAGATGTCAGGTCCTTACCGGGCTTAGGAAAGGGAAGCACCATTGCCTCCCTCCAACAGGATGGGAAGGTGCTCTCCACCCAAACCCAATTATAGACAGCGAGGAGAAAGAAAAAAACTGAAGGGTGTAGGTGGCGGAGCATATCAAAATGAATGCCGTCCGGGCCGGGAGCAGAGTTACCGCAAGAAACTAACGCCGAGCGCAGTTCCGACATAGCAAAAAGGCAGTTATAAGGGATTATTGAGAGTCTGGAAAAGGTGATAGGAGCGAACAAGCAATGCCTTACGTCTGAGGAAAGCGGGATCACGGTGGTCATGTCGGGAGATGGAAATAATGGTCGAGGCCAAGGCTTCGGCCACTGCAGTACGGTACAAGACTGGGCGTCCGTCTATTGTAAGGAGGAGGAGGAGGAGGAGGTGGTTTACCAAAAATTTCCCGAATCTTGTTCCAGATTCGGGAGGAAGGGGTGCGGGAAGTGAGAGGAGACGTAGGCTCGCCAGGAAAAGCGGCGGACTTCACGGACCGTGTGACGGGCCTGAATTGAAATGAATGAATAGCAGTGCTTCACCGGCGCTTCGACTGCTTAGGTCATATCGCGCCGAAACTAGAATAAGGAGAGAACGCGAGGAAATGGGGGGTGAATGAATGAATGAATAGCAGTGCTTCACCAGCGCTTCAAATGCTGAGGTCATATCGCGCCGAAACTAAAGTAAAGAGAGAGCACAAAGAGATGGGGTAAGGAGGACTTTGAAGGAGTAACAGTTAGAGAAAAGTCATGAGAGAGAAGAGTAAAGACACTATGAACAGCAAAAGGAGGAAGAAATTACACCCAAGTCATATTAAATAGAGTAGAAGACCAGTCTGACGGAGAAAAGAGGAAAGCGTATCCTTTGGTACAGGCGTGGAGTCGCCCAACAATAGAGTAACAGTAAGAGTGGATCCTGAAGGGCAAAAAGGGAGGAACTGGGAGCGAGTAACGGCAAAGGTAGGTCAAACCAAAAGCAGATGTGAAACAGAGAGAGGAATGCCGCATGGGCAGGAGGGGGCAACATCTCCCGTCATAAGATGACCATACGTGAGACGAGTATGACCGATGCTTAGGCGCATCAGAGTGGTCTCTAACCGTCGGTCACGCTGACAGGACGAAGGCCACCGTCGAATTGTGGGCTTCAACGCCCCTCAAAGAATTCCGGGACACATCCTCCCACTGGTGATGCTACTGCCGAAGGAGTGCTCCCCGGAAAACCCTCGTAAAGTCCGATGCGGGGAGAGGGGTGTTAGGGTCGAAAGGTTGGGGGGACACCTCCCTCGCCGCAATGTCCGCACGTTCGTTGCCCGAAACACCAACGTAAGAAGGTACCCAACAAAAGGCGACTACCTTAAGGCGTGATGAAAGAAGGACCAGCCAGTCCTGGATCTGTCGCACCAGTGGGTGTGGAGGGAGAGACAAGAGAGGACAGGGCCTCAAGAGCGCTACGGGAGTCAGAATAAATAATAAACGATGTAGAAGGGAGCTGAGAAAGAAACCGAAGGGCCAAAAGAACAGCCAATGGTTCCGCTGTAAAGATGGAAGGAAACCGCTGGGGGTAGGGATAATGATTTAATTTCCGATGGGAAGACGGCCGCGCAGCCCACTCCAAGTGGAGAGCGAGAGCCGTCAGTGGACACTGGGATAGAGTCAGCATGGGAAGAGGAATGGGATAGGAATAGTTGTCGAAGGGCGGACGGGTGGGACCGTGATTTTGGTACAGTAGAAAGGAGGGAGCAGATACGGAGGGGAGAAATGCTCCACGGGGGGTAGTTAGAGGGAGGAGAGGAGAGCACTCTCCCCTCCACTCCCAGAGAAGACAGGACGGGGGCCATTCGGAGACCAAACGGTCGGATCAAGTGGGGATGACGGTCAAAGCATGCCACAGTGGAAGGGCCGAAGAGGGATTGGAAGACTGGGGTGGGAGAAAACTGTCGAACACGAAAGAGGTATTTTAGACCCTCCAAGGTACGATGGGCATCCAACGGGAGATGGTCACTCTGCATACAGGCTAACGATTGAAGAAGATCGGAATGCGCCAGTGCTGATGCGCACACCCAAGGAGCGAATCGGGTCCAGCATGCGAAGAGCGGAAGCAGGAGCGGAGGAATAGGCCTCGTAGCCATAATCCAACTTACTTTGGACCAGGGAGCAGTAGAACCGCCAAAGAGCATGGCGGTCAGCACCCCAGTCAGTATGAGAGAGAAACTTGAGAAAGGTACAAGTCTGAAGGCACGAATCCAGGGCCCGCTGGAGGATACATTCAAGGAAGATAGGTCGGGAACCGGAGCAATATATGGCAAGGTCGTCAACATAGAGGGTGGCCGTAATCCCCGGGGACAAAGCCGTCACCACGTCGTCGATCGCCAAAGCGAAGCAGACGACGGTCAGGACGCTGACCTTTGGGACTCCCTATTGAGAGATCTACAGATCTACAGAAGCTAAGGCTAACAAAGCCCCTAAGATCCACTCTAAGGTTAGCCCGAGAGAAAGGAAAGATGAAAATAAGGGGTTAAGTAGCAAAACCTATCATTCGTGGGTTAACATTCATTCAGAGAAAGAGAAAGAAAGACTCCCGATCATCATCCGCCGGCCACTGCCGACAAGTCGGAAAAATAGTCGAAGAGAAGAGGAAAGGGATGAAAGATGAAAAGAAGTAAAATAAGAATGCTTACAAACCATGCGAACACAGTCTTAACTCACTGTCATACCATGCAAACTAGACATGCAAGTAGAGAGGATAAGAAAAGAGGAAAAAAAAAAAGTAGGTAGAGTATAACAAAAAGTGGGTTAGTTTACGCTACGAGCTACATCTACGTTCGTGTTAGTCTAATTTTTTTTTTTTTTTAATAATTTTATTGCTGGCATCACACGCTGGCATGTCACAAGCTGGCATCAGTCGTCAACAGACTCATCCCCAATCACCACCCCCAGAGCTCCTGTTGCTTATTGTTTTATTACTTTAAACAACGTTAATATTTTTAAAATGCCTATTTAAACGGTTCTTAAACATATTAACGCTGGTAGAGTTCACGACGGGCGTGGGAAGATTATTCCATTTATCAATTACTTTAAACGTAAAGAAGTTTTTAGCGATATTAGTAAGGAAACGTCTGCCACACAACTTAAATCCGTTATTACGAGTATTGCTATTATCGAATGTGAACAGTTTATCAAAATTTACGTTATCGATTTTATTAACGATTTTGAAAACTTCAATAAGCTCCCCGCTTAATCTCCTAGTTTCGAGTGAATGCAAGTCTAACTCTTATGGAAAACTGATGAGTGGGTAGTTGGGAGGTAACGAAAATGGTTCACTGAGTAGGTAGGTAGTTAATCTAACAATCATTAAATTCCTTTTATGTCAATAACTGGGTGGAAGAAACCAATTGGTTGCTCACCAGAGTTATTCTCCACACTAGTATTTATATACTGTGTGGGAGGAGCGTGCTCGGTAATGGAGATACATTACCGCTCAACCAACCGAGGAATAAACCAAGACAACGCTGGTGCAAGAAGCCCCGCGAAGAGGAGAACAAAGGGGGAAGGAAAACGAAGAACGGGGCGAGAGGACGTACCAGCAAAGTACGCTCTCGACAATGAGACAACCGGAGAAGGGAGAGACTCCAATAACTAAAAGTAAGTGACTAATTGAGTTTTTACACCAGACAGTTAATTACATTAAATTAAGCTGGGTCAGACAAGTTAGGCCTACATTGTGACCTAAGACCCAGCATCAACTCATAGCTTAACAAAGGTGAAGGTAGATTGCCCTAACCTAATCTTGTGAGGAATCCTACTGTGGACCTCAATTTATCTGCCCGCTCTGGACCATTTCCGGAATCTCTAGGCTGACCCCTCTAGGCTAGACTTGATCTACACGACGCTGAACCCTTTCTAACCTATCAATATCCTCACGCAAATACGGGCACCAAAACTGAACGGCATATTCTGAATGAGGCCTGACTAGGGACTTGTAAAGGGGCAATATAATATCCTTCGGTTTAAATTCGAAATTACGCGCTATGAAGCCTAACATCCTCTTAGCTTTTGCGAAAGACTCCAGGCACTGGTTCCTAATTTCAAATCCTTAGATACGCGTACGCCTAAATCTACTTCCTCGTCAACGCTCGCTAACTCTCTATCATCCATCGTGTACGTGTAATTGTTACGAGAACCTATATGCAAAACTTTACATTTGTCAACGTTAAATTGCATCTGCCACTTATCCGTCCACTCCATAATCCTATTTACATCGTCTTAGAGCCTATTTCTATCGTCCTCGTTAACAACCTTACCGCCTATTTTAGTATCGTCAGCGAATTTTGACACGTTACTAGTCAATCCTACATCTATGTCGTTAATGTAAATTACGAATAGCAACGGGCCTAACACTGAACCCTGAGGGACACCGCTACCTACATCCAACCACCCCGACTCACTACCATTAACAACGACCCTCTGTCTCCTAGCACGAAGCCATTATTCTAACCAGTTAGTTACGTGACCGTGTATACCGTGCGCTTTAACTTTTGCAATTAATCTTCTATGCGGAACTGTATCGAACGCATTTTTAAAATTTAAATAAATAACGCCAGTCGCTCTATGCCTATCGCATTCACGCACTATTTCGTTATAAAATTCTAACAAATTAGCTAAACAAGATATATGGCGTCGAAACCCATGCTAACTACTATTAATCAAATCTCGACTTTCTAAGTGATCGATGATACGATCCCTACGGATTCCAAAAGTTTACCGAGAATTGACGTTAAACTAATGGGCCTATAATTGCTAGCTACTGTGCGGTCGCCTTTTTTAAAAATGGGCGTGACGTTAGCTAATTTGAAGTCTCCAGGAATAATCCCCGTTTCGAGTGACTTATTAAAAATCTTCGTTAAGGGGCCTACGATAACGTCTTTCAAATATCTGGGATAAAACGCGTCAGAGCCTGGAGCCTTGCTAATTTTTAGCCTATCGATATAATGCCAATCTCACCCTCGTAAACAATTATTTCATCCAAAATAGTCTCGCTACTAAATGGAACGATATCGTCCACGTCGGGGACATTATTTACATCTTCTACGATAAAAACTGTCGCAAAAAAGTTATTGAAAATGCCCGCCATCGCTGGTCAGAAGCCAAAGTGCCGGTAACATCCACTAGAGGGCCTATGTTATCTTTTATCGGCTTACGATTATTGACGTATTCCAAAAACTTTTTTGGATTATGTTTAGTATCCGCAGCTATAAGTATTTCTAAATTACGCTTAGCATTCCTAACTAATCTTTTAACGTGACGTCTAAGCTCGATATATCTATTAAAGTTAGCTGCCGTGCCATTGCGCTTATTAAGTATATACGTTCTGTTACGCTCATTTATGAACTCCTTTTTCCCTTGTCCACCACTTGGGCCTACGAGGAATAAAGAAATAAACTCCCTTTCGATATTCATAAAACTTTCTTTAAACGCCTCCCAATGCAAATTTGTGTCATTACCCATAAATAAGTTATCCCGGTCCACTACACTAATTCTATCCGCAAAACTATCAAAATTGGCCCTACGAAAATCAGGGACGTCTATTACGTTACTATCCTTAGTGCTTTCTATCAATAACTTAAACCTAAGAATTTGATGATCACTACATCCTAAACTCTCGCCTACCTCTAAACCTTCGACTATATTTTCGCCGTTCGTCATCACCACGTCTAAAATATTGTCACCGCGCGTTGGTTCGGTAACCATCTGTCATAAAAAATTATCTTCCATGAACTCAATCAATCTTAAACCCTCCTCATTAGCAGTAAAAGTCTCGTAATTAACATCAGGGCAGTTAGTCTCCGACAATTATACTATTCCGATTAATTATTAATAAAGTTACCAAGAAGTGAGCAAAATCTAGTATCGGTATCGAGGGGTTCAACGGGAGGTCTATAAACAACAAAATTAAAACTAATACTTCGCCCCCTAACTTCAACGCATATCGCATTAATTGCTGCCGGAAAATCTATCTTAACCTCGATAGCCCTAAGGGAATTACGAATGTACAGCAAAACGCCGCTACCAATCCTACGTAACCTATCATTAGTAAAGAGTTTAAAACCCGGTATATCAAATTTCCCCAAGTCCCGAGTCACGATATTTAACCACGTTTCAGTGATAGCAACTATATCGTAGTTGCCGGAATAAATTATCGCATTAAATTCGTTTAATTTATTTCTAATACTACGCGCGTTACAATAAAGGACGTTAAGTTATTTTTTACCACGGGCCGGCATTTTAAACTAATTTTCACATCGGGCCCGCGTTCCCCGGACCCACAACGTTTAAAGGCGGCTTCGACCTTTACAGCTTTCGTACGTTTTCGTCAATTAACCTACCTAGCCTAGCATTACCCATTTCATTAAAATGCACCCCCATCTTTTATAAAAAGGCTAGGATCACTGAATTCTGACCACAGCTTTACGAAGGGTACATTTTCCTCAGCACAAATCTCTTCTAATTTATTATTCAAAAATATCGTTTTAGACGTAATCTTAAGACCCAAACTATGCCTAGGGGCAATACCTAGAACTAAAGACCTATCTAACCTCGCCTTTAGGGACCTAATTAACCCCCTATATCTCTCCAAAAAGTCAGGCACTCTCGTATCGGGCCTATACGAGTCGTTGCCTCCTACCATCGTCACCAACATCGAGTGACGGGAGGCAACGTCAATCCTATCCATTTCGTCTCTAACTCTGTCAACCCTGGCCCCTGGGAGACAGATCCTCCTCCTCTTGGTAGAATGCCGTTCAACGTGCCGTTCAACGAACTCTGTCCATATGGCGCACTAAAGAGTCCCCAATTAAAATAGTTTCCCCCTCACTCACGTCCTTTTCCAAATGGGCGAAAGGGTTCGAAACCTCGATAGGGGGGGGGAGGGGGGATTCCTATCACCTAACGTACGCGGCCTAGCTCCACCCTTAACTTCTCTAAATCCCTCCCCATCTACTAATCTCGGACCAACCTTAACCCCTTCCTCAACTCTATCCAACCTTCCCGATAAGCTACCTAAACTAGAAACTAAGTTACGCACCTCACCCTTCAAATTACTGACGTCTTCAACGTTAGTATTGGTTCGGCTTTCGTCAACCGTAGCCCTACCCTTGCCCTCATCAAGCGTTGCAAGTCTTTCTGTTACCTCACGTACACTTCGTTTTATGTCAACTATTTCCTCCCTTAAATCGCAAAAGAAAAACTGATCTCTCGGTAATCGCCATAGGACCGCCGTTATAATCTTTAAAATCTGTATACCACTGGTTTACCCGACACCTAACACACGACGCTTTCTGCGACGGCATCGCGCAAGTTAAATTAGTTTATAACCGTCAAGTTTAAATTAAATTAAGCCGGCACGCTATGAAAACTTCTAAATCGCTAAAAACCACTAATATTCAATTACTTAACTGTAACAATGTGAATATAAACGCAAGTATATAAAATTCAAAACTTTCCAAAAGTAAAATTATTAGCAATATGCAAAAGTAGAAATAATATCAGAGCTCAGGAAATGCGTCGGTTCAAAACAGAGTCCTTACCGGACTTAGGGAAGGGGAGCACCACTGCTTCCCTCCAACAGGAGGGGAAGGTGCCCCCTACCCAAATCCAATTGTAGAAGGTGAGGAGAAAGAAATAAACGGAGGGTACACCCTTCGATTTATTTCTTTCTCCTCATCTCAACTCCGACATAGAAAAAAGGTGGGTATAGAGGAAATTATTGGGAGTCTGAAAAAGGTGAGGGGAGCGAACAAGCAAAACCTTACGTCGGAGGAAGGCAAGATCACGGTGGTCGTGTCGGGAGATGGAGGCTATGGTTGAGGCCAAGGTCTCGGCCACTGCAGTAGGAGAGGAGAGTGGGCGTCCGTCTATTGTAAGGACAGGAGGAGGATGAGAAAAGGATTTTCCGAATCTTGTTCCAGATTCGGGGGGGAAGAGGTGCGGGAGGTGAGAGAGACGTAAACTTGCCAAGAAAAGCGGCGGGCTTCACGGACTGTGCGACGGGCTTGAGCTCGCGCACGTTTAAATGCTACTGAATTTGCTAGGGATGGATTGCGTTGAAGACGGCCAAAGGCCGACTTCTTAGCCCGAACGGCCAGAGTTCATGTCGGGGTCCACCATGGAACCGAAGGGGCAGAAATGTTGATTTGGGAATGGAGGACAGAGCGGCAGAAGTGATGTGATCGGTGAGGTAGGTGGAGGCAGCATCGACAGTCAGGAAGTTACTAAAAGCTGCAGAGTGCAGAGGTTTGACTTTCAGAGTAGAAAAGAGGCCAGTCAGCTTTAGCGAGAGACCATCGGGTAGGAAGAGCGGAGGAGCCAGGAGTTCGGGACGTACGGAGGAGGGGAAAATGATCACTACCGTAAAGGTAGTGATCAGACCAAGAGAAGTCAAGGAAGGCGGAAGGAGAAATAAGCGAAAGAGCCATGGAGGAAAACGTACGGGTCTGGAGGTGAAAAGCTGTGGGCTGGCCGGTGTTGAGAAGAGAGAGTAGTAGTAGTTGAAAGAAGGGAGACCACAACGCCACCCCGGTGATTGGTGACAGTATCACCCCATAGAGGATGGAGCGCGTTGAAGTCTCCCAGGAGGAGAAAGGGGGAGGAAGCTGCAGGAGAGCAGAAAGATCGTCAACAGAAAGTTGGTTAAGGAAAACCTGGGCCGCTACTGCCTGGAGAGGGGTACTGAGGGGAAGGGGAGTAGACGGCACGTCAGAACGGATGAAAACGGTTGTACCCCCACGGGGACCTGCATCAGACGGAGGGGGTGGAGAGATACAAAGAAAACCTTCGGAAAGGGCGCAAGGGGCGAGCCCCAAGTTGGGTCTCCTGAAGGCAGAGGCACACTGGATGAAAATCCTGGATAAGGAGGAGGAAGTCCTCCCAATTAGGGAGAAGACCTCGCCAATTCCACTGAAGGGTAGCTGCCATCAAGAGCAGAATACAGGGGGAGCGAGAGACGTAATCAGGCGAGATTTAGAGGCATGACCAAAAGGACGAGCTGACAAAGCTGGGGGGCGGGATAAAGAAGAGGTGATCGAGAAACGGATGACAGGAGATGGAGGGGGGTTTAGTTTTTTGGGGGGGCGGGGGTGATGCGAGAATGGGGGTAGGAAACAGGGCGGGGTGAATCCAACTTCTGAGATGGGGGTAGAGGAAAAACTGCCGGGGATTCGGGAGGTCGAGGGAGCGGGGCGGAGGTGGTGTACAAAGCGGGCCGGGGTGGGGTAGAAAGATGCCAAGGGCATCGGGAGGTTAACGAGGAAGCGGGGCGGTGGAGGAGAGGGAGAATGGATGTCGGCTTGAATTTGAATTTCAGAGGCCGCATGACCACCATCAGGAATAGAGGAGGGAGGGGCCCGGTCGCGAAAGGAAACAGGGGAACTTAGAGGAGCCGGCAAAACGAGAGGGATCACTGAAAGCGGAAGGAATATGAGGGTAGAAGGAAGAGAACTAGTAGAAGAGGGAGCGAGAGGACGAGGAGACTGGGGACCTGAGCAAGGAAGCTTGGCAGAGGGACCCAAACGCCGGGGACTGGCGATGGGTCATTTAACAGAAGAGCGCGGAGGGGAGAGACCAGAAGAGTGGGCGGTTTTCAATATACACTGAGCGGCAGAAAAATCGACCCACTTGGAATATCGCGAAAAGCAGAAAAATGGGCAAGCTTCGGTTTATATATGTTTTAAAATTCGAAAATATTGTCCGAGGCAACCAAATAAGATAAAACAACGTCAGCTGCGAACACACTAGCTGTAACGAATTTTCGACTGCTTTTAAGAATTCAACAGTCTGACATTCAGTTGCTCTTAGACTGCTAGTACCACTTTTTTTTCCCACTAGTTGGAGTAGGCATTTGCGTTTAAAAACAGATAGACTTCTAATTCTTTTGGGTTTCAGAATTAGAATTGGACATTTACAATGGATTCGAGTGCCGTGAACGTCGCAAGTCGTCGTCGTCCTAATTGAAGATGGTCGGAGCCAGCGTTACATCGCCGATGCGCTAGGAATTCCAAGAACAACGGTTCGACGTGTCTACCAGTGTTATGTGGAGACAGGAGAGTACACCAGAAGACCAGGATCTGGAAGATTGCGCTACACATCTGCCCGTGACGATCGTTTCATCGTCTTCAGTGTTTTGCGAGATCGTCGCTTGACTACCACAAACGTCCGCAATGAGCTGGAAAGGTCTCAAGACGTCAGTGTATCAGAGCGAACCGTTAGGAGACGACTTATGGAAAGTGGCTTACATGCTAGACGTCCAACAATGGGCCCGAATTGCTCCACATGCTCGTCTTGCTTTCGCTCGTGAAAGTGCACGGGGCGAATGTTTCTCCTGTTCTTCTCCACTCTCTTTCCCGTCCATCGGATGTTCGAAAATTAAATCTTGATTCATCCATGAACAATACTCGTCCCCATTGGATTGGACCATAGTCCAATTGACGTGCTCACGACTCAAAAAGACGGAATAGGGAAACGGGTGGGCGAGGCCTGATCAGGCCTAGTGATAAGGTGAGAAAGAGGACAGTACAGGAGTGACGCGAATTTTCGGCAGCCAGAGGGACAACAACCCCTCCAAAACGCGGTCTTCTAGTGGTAGAGGACTCTAGAGCCTGGTCGCCCAACAGCCGAGTGCTAGAAGAGTTAATTTTATCCATAAAACTGAAGAGTAAAGAAAACGGACCCAGGGGACGTGAGAAACTGCCTACCTGTGAGAAAGGGAAGCCGAGCGCAACCCGCATCACGAGGCCCCGTGATGCGAAAGTTCGCCCCCCAATCCCAACGGCCCGGACACCTAACCAGCCAACATAGTGACGCCCTAAGGGGGTTACCTCTGGAGGACAGCTCTCAAGACCCGTACTGGGAGCCAAGAACCTCGGTGGCTCTTAGCTCCTGTCTCTCCAGTAGCCTGTCTGGCATAGGTGACTCTTCCAGAGACTAAGCCCCCGCTGACGTAGCCCACTGAGTCAGAACACGAGAGCCCACCCACCACGACAAGATGGCCACCGCCAGGGGGAATACTGATAGAGAGATATGTTTATAAGAATAAGCAAGAACACCATCCTTATTTGGGGTGTGAAAGGTAAAATGGTACGTTAAGAGCCATTTTTCAAATCATAATGAGTACAATTAAATCCAATTATAATCTTGACATTCAAAACTATTATAATCAAACATTTATTTGAAGATTATACAAATAAAATAATAATTTATAAAGACAACCTTTTAAAGGTAATAGGAATTACGATACTTTGAAATAAATAAACGAATTGATGCATATTCTCCCTAAAGGTATAATAGATCACAATACAACAATATATAAACGGAACAATGCTTAATTCTGTCTCCGAAATAAAGAACACGCAAAAAAAAGTACAAACATACATCATAATGTTAAAAAGTTTACAAAAATGACTAAGTATTACAGTATCAGTACAATAAAAGTTTTGAGAAAATATTTTCCACAATTTTTAACTGAAGTTTTAGTTTTTCGCTTTTAAAAATCAATTTTAGTGTGGGAGACTGAAAAGGGGCTACGAGAGAGCCGACATTTCAAACTTATGAAATACAAAAAATTTAAGTCAATTACTAACTGCGAGTCTTAGTCACGAAATCAAAGCAAAGAGTGGAAACATTTCAATTGCCGCAATGAACTAAGTACAGTACAATATTCACTGTACACCGACTTTCTTCTATGTCCGATAGTTTTACGCTAAAAATAAATAAATTACCCGAGTAATAATTAATATTAAATAGTAAAAGTAATTTTTCAACAGAAGTAAATATTTTATAAGCTTAAAGATAGCAAATGTCATTAGCTTAAGCACCGTGTCTATTCTGTGGAGAATAGTATATTTTTATAAATTTAAATCAGAGATAACTGCAAACTTTTTTCTGAAGCATAGATAATAAAGCAAAACTAATAAATTTCTAATCAAAATAACAAAATTAATGTCTGGGCCTACACTTAATGACGGAACAGAATCAAAACAAATGACAAATTTATAACTTCAATAAAATGATTATTTTAAATTAGAACATATGGCAGTGAGAATACAATTATATTTAACATTTTTATTTAATTCAAAGTATTTCTCAAAGTATGGAATGAATATCGGAAGGCATTATTTAAAACGAGCATTTTCAGTAAATAAAATTACCGGTAATTCTTTATTGCCTTTATGCCAACAATTCTTTACAATTAAGAATAACTTTGCCATTTCTTCTCGCTTCCAAACTTCTTCACCCGCGTTCAAAACTGAAAGAAAAAGAAAATTCTACATTCTGAGATTGACAGGGATAACAGAAAAGCGGTTGTTAAGCGACGAGACTCGAAGAATAGTAACTTTTAACCTCTTCAGTCCTTTGACAAACCTGGTACGTCATAACAACCAACAATATCACGTATTTTGCGCGAAGGAGTGACAGGGTTAAAGTAACTAGTACAAAGGACACCAAACAGCAACAGACCAGCTGGTCCCTATGCGGCTTCCGTTTAAGGAGAAAAGTTAAAAGATGGAAGAAAATTTAAATAAAAGTGAAAATTTTAAAGCAGAGGAGAGAATCTCAGTGGAAATTCTACAATACTTTTAATGCGCTAACAAATGCTTCTAAATGGGAGTTTAAAGCAAGATAAGCATCTAGTCTCTTTTTAAAGGACTCGACCAAATTATATCATAGCTTCACAAATAAGTGATTAAAAAAAAAAATATTAGTGAAAACAAATGTACCCATTAAAAAATTAATGTAAATACCACTTTAATTCAGTAAATATGTTTAACTTTTCATACAATAATTTATTATTGAAATAATTTTCTATATTTTCTATATCCATATTCTTTTGAGAACAAAAGTACTTTTATGAAATGTGGAGCACTTTTGACTCAAAATAATTAGTGTCTGAAATGGCGCCGAGACATTTCGAAGGCCGAACATTTTGACAGATACTCTAAAATTTCGAAACAATGAGAAATTTTTCTCGAATTATTTTACTTCGATAAAATAATTATCGTACCTTCGCAGACATAAAAAACAAAATGATCTAACCTAACTTAATGTAATCTAAACAGACATTTCTTTATTAACGCCTTGACAATAACACTATCACAAAAACTTACTCTCTTAAGGTACTCTAATGCACATTCCCTGGCACGGGCATTTACCGCAAGCTTCATCTCTGATATTTCCTTATCAATTTCTTCCATGAAATGAATAACAAAGTCTACCAACTTGTGCTTAAACATTTGTTCCGTGTGAAGGTTTGTTATCAGGAAAGAGATATCATAGCCCTGAAAGAAAAAACGACATTAAATTTCAATGTTTTCCGATATCTATATTACACTTTAAATCAGGAGCGAGGGAACCTTTATGTTGTGGTGGGCAAATTTCAACTAAAATGCTCTACTGGGAAAATTGCAACTTTAAAAATAATTTGACTTTAAATAATCGAACTGTCCACGAGCATTAATGTTGCTGCAGGCGGCATGTTCCCCACCCCTACTTTAAATCATTAATATCAACTTAACCTACAATCATTTAGTTTCATTTAATTTTAAAATGCTTTCAAACTGTAGCTAGTCCTGTATTAAAGAGTAAGGATTAACTACTCACTTCTATAGGCTTTCTCCTTAGAATAATGAAATTTTCTGCTCTCATCATCATAAATCTTGAATAAAAAGGAAATTATTATTAATCACAGCGCTTAAAAACTTTTACCTGCAAATTCTATGCCTAAGCTACTTGCGACTTCTTTTATGCTCTCAACAAGAGCATAATGTAATCGGGCACATATAGCTGAAGGCAGAGAAAACTACTTTCCTATTCCAGCAGTTCTAGGACTACCTCAACTTGTCTGGTTAATGATGAACACACATTAATGACTTCCCTTGAACAATTTATATCAATCATCTCCATAAATCATATATACAGGAGACCCCGTTTAACATCAGTTCGTTCAATGTTGTTGATAAATTAAGTAACATTTATTTAACATTGCCAGAAATTCATTCACAAGAGATCTTCTCTTTTTAGACTTATCGACTCAACTCCAAATTTCCATTTAAAGGCTGCCATACACGATCCAATTTTTCTTCATACTTCAAACATAAGTTGACAAGCTTATTAGATCATTAGTAGGGCATTCAAACTCAAACTTCAAACCTAAGTTTGATGTGAAGCAAGTCTGTTGTGGTCAGAAAAATTTGGGCAGAGCTAAATAGATTGATAGACAAGTTGTATCATGTGTCCAAACATCAAATTTCTCTCAATTGTAAGCAGCCAGGGTGTCGTTGGGTTGTGTAGCAAATTGAATGTGTGTGACTTGCAGGTGTATGAATTACAAACTTCTTTGGCTGAGTTACTGTAGTTTCTATAGTGTCCTCCTTTCCAACCCAATTATGGTATTTTGCTCCAGCAATATTCCTTCTTGTATTTTGCCTGTATTTGTATCTTCTGCATAAAACATGTTGTCAGGAGTGTAGGTGAGAGAACAATTTCTACGCCAAAAATTGTGAAGAACAGCGCATGTCATCACAACTTGCTCAACTTGATGTAATGCTAGGTTTGTCTGTATGAAAAATATGAAACTTTGCGGCTATTATCGCAAAAACATTCTCAATAACCCTCCTAGTTCTAGACAAGTGGTAGTTATAAACCCGACGTGAGTAGTTTAGGTCTTTCATTGCAAAAGGTTTCAGGAAATCACAATGCAAAAGTGTCATCCCTGATAAACATATAGGGAAGAGGATTGACACTATTTGCAGGTGCTCTATCAGGAGGAATGTGCAGTTTATCACATGTCAGATATTCACCAAACTTTGCATTATGAACACCTCCATCTGAAACACAGCCATTGGTTCCTATATCACGAAAGATGAATTTGTAATTAACATTAGCTATGGCAAACAAAACCACGCTGTTGTAATTTTTATAATTCCAATAGAATGATCCAGATCCAGGAGTGGTGTGTATGTGTACATGCTTTCCATCAATAGCACCCAAACAATTGGGAAAATTCCATTTCTCTTCAAACTCTTTTGCGATACTTTCTCACTCTTTTGTAGTTGAAGGAAACTGGAAAAATAAAAAAATAAGGAAGGCATTAATTTTATTATATATATATATATATATATATATATATATATATATATATATATATATATATATATATATATATATGTGTGTGTGTGTGTGTGTGTGTGTGTGTGTGTGTTCCTGAGGATGTCATTAGACGAAAGCGCTTGAGCACACCTTTGTGTTTCTTTTCCCTTCGTGGTTTTATTCATCATATATATATATATATATATATATATATATATATATATATATATATATATATACACACACACACACACACACACACAGGGTGTACATAAAGTCAGGATCTATTTTTGTGAAGCACTTGGAAATTATATGGAATTCAATCATAAAATGATAAAGTGGTAACATTTATTAAATAATTAAGAGTAGGATTCGACGTGACGCCCATCAGTATCCCTGCACAGCTCAAATCGTTCCGCAGTATTTCTAAACACATTCTGGAGCATTTGCGGGGTTATGTTATCTGCAGCAGTTCGTATATGTGTACGTAAGTTTTCAAGACTCGTAATCTTCGTCTGATAGACGTGCGATTTGATAAAGCCCCATGCAAAGAAATCTAAAGGGGTTAAATCTGGTGATCTCGCTGACCAAGGTCTGTTGCTTCCGTGTCCGATCCAGCGATTTGGAAAACGTCCATTTAGATAATCCTGAACAATTTTGGCATAGTGACAAGGAGCACCATCATGTTGATAGACTATGGGGATAGGATTTTCTGGCATCCTTGTTCTACACGTTGTCAAAGCATTTCAACGTTGTCAATGGGTTAGTGGCGGAGCAAGTGTGTCACAGGCCCTGGTGCAAAAATTATTTATAAGCCCCACAAAATTTAGATTTTAGTTTAGTTTATACATATGAACCACAAAAACCTTTCAATCCACTCAAGGTGGCCCTTAAAACTGGTTCCAATCAATTTGTGTCTTCTATCTATTCTAATTCACCTCAATTTATTGATTTTAGCAATAACTGAGTAACAAATAACAATAACTTTTCGTAAAATTTAAAAAGTAGTACACAGTGATTCACTATAGTCACTAGTATTTAATAATACACTGCGTAAAATCAATTAATGTCATTTTTATTCGCACACTCATCCACTCAGCCATTGAAACTGACGCTTCACTGCGTGTTGAGTCGACAGATCCCAAACGAAGAATATTTCTGAACGTTTTGTGCATCGATGTGCGATCAGAAATAAGTGGTGTCACAGTGTAGGTATAGTATATACAGTAATATACTAGTATACCAGATAGTAGAATAATGTGATGGTTTCAGCATTTTGAATTCTAATTTTGATTTTTATCTATTGCAGACATCATTTCAGATGACCAATTATGTATTTAACATATATAGTATACAGTTTTACCAGAAAGGGGCCCGTAGTCGAAAGAATAACCATGTTTATAAATGCATTTAAATACATTAAACAAGTTTAAAGGACTCTTATATTTTCATGCACATTTAGATCTAATTTTTACATGAAATACTTGAAAATTATTATTTTTTCCTTGCCAGTGTTATCAAATATCAACCAACCAGGCCCTGGTGCACTGCACCACCTGCACCTAGCTAGATCCGCCACTGCAATGGGTGTCATGTAAACGATGGATTTCAGATGACCTCGCAGGTAAAAAGAGAGTGGATTCAGGTCTAGGGAGCGAGCAGGCCATGGAATGGGTCCTCCACAGCCTATCCATTTATCAGGGAAATGGTCATCCAAATAGTCTCTGGCTACTCGACTAAAATGAGGTGGAGGGCCATCATGCATAAACCACATACGATGTTGGACACCAAGAGGAATTTCATCTAGTAAATCGCTTAAATCATTTCTTAAAAAATTGGAATAGGATTCTCCTCTTAATCTTCCAAGCAAAACAAAAGGACCGATTAAGTTTTTGGCAATAAGTCCTGCCTATACATTGATACTAAATTGTTGTTTGTGTCTTGACTGGATGATGGGATGTGGATTCTCTTCAGCCCAGTGATGAGTGTTGTAAAAATTGATTATGCTATTTCTTGTGAAGGCAGCCTCATCAGAAAACAACACAGGGGATAGAAAAAGAGGATCACGAGCACACTGTTGGAGGAACCAAGTACAAAAAGCCTCTCGTGGTGGGAAATCAGCTTCAGTAAGGCCTTGTACTCTCTGTGATATGGGTAAAGTATTGTTCCCATAAATTTCTCCACAGTTGTGTATCTTACACACACTTCTGCTGCTATCCTTCGGGTGCTAACACCAGGATGTTCCTCCACGCGATTCAGGACCCACTCCTCCAACTCAACAGTTCTGGCACTCATTGGCCTACCACCATCTAAAACTTGCTTGTTTAATGATCCTGTATCACCAAGACGCTCATCTATTCTCTGAAAGGTCTTCTTATCTGGGAGATGGTGATTCAGAAACCTTTCTGCATACAGACATCTTGCTGTGGTCACATTACACTCAGCAAGTCCATACATGAGATGCATGTCTGCCATTTCTCTGTTTGAATAAACCTCCATTCTCACTTCAAATGTACACTATCACTGAATAGCACAAAAACTTTTAAGGTTCTTTTTCACTGGACTGCACTTATTCACGGTAAGAAGTTACAAATACGAACAATGAAACACTGCGATGCACCTCTGACTGATTGAAACATGTCATCGACTGAAACATGTCATCGACTGAAACATGTCATAGAGTGTATGAAACATTACAATCTGCAAGGCCATACATGAAATAAGTCTTGTACACACTCACAAATATTGTCAGCGAGCAGTTTGTAAACAGTTTGCGGAAAGAATTGCTGGAACACAAAATGGGCTGTAACTTGGAAACAAAGCAATTTTGGGCATATATTTATATAAACTTTTTTCATTGTTTTCAGGTCCTGAATAATGCATCCAACATGTTATGAGACACCGCGTGTGTGTGTGTGTGTGTGTGTGTCAGGGCTGGCAGGTCGGACATGGACCCAGACCCGGGTTTAACCTGAAAGTGAGATAAGACCCAGACCCAATAGTGAATTAGAAAAAAGACCCAGACCCAGACCTGAAGGTGAATTTTAAAATTGACCCAGACCCAGACCCAACCCAAAAGTGAAGGACCCGTACAGCCATGTTTTTAGTTTACAAAATTTGTGCACGCACCTTTAGATTTGGCAACAATGTATTGAATTATCACTCCACCCTCCAAATGACTCTCTGGAAGTGGAGAGTTAACAGTGACGGAAGAATAGCCTAATCCTAATATGGTTTGTTTGTGAGTTGTGTACTGTGTACATTGGTTGGTCTCCAGTGCTTCGTTTGCTATTTATTTGAATTTGCAATGCCTTTAAAAGGTCTTTTTTTTGGTGGGGAGAGGTAGCCAAAAAACTAGCCTTACAAATGAATATTTTAAATATAATAATATTGATAAAACATCTACATGCCAAATTGAAAAGTGTGTAGTGGCAATCATGTGACAAACCTAAAGCGACACCTAAAATTGTGTCACCCAGACATATATCGTAAAGTTGAGGATCATGATAAAAGCCTACCTAGCACTAGCAGTACTTTGAAAACTCAAATACAAACCAAGGGAATGAATGTAGGCCAAACTAGTGTTAAAAACTTTTTAAACATTAAAGTTAGAGTTCACCCGCAACTTCATGAGAAAACTTTTAAAAATGGCCTTATTTCGTGGGTGACAATAGATGGGTGGCCTTTTAGCACTGTAGAAGATATTGGATTCAAAATTTCTATCTGCAATGACTATAAACATGAACAGAAAAAATCTTGCTACTCTGACTCTCGATAGAGCAATAGCTGAAAAAAATAAGTTAAAAATACTTCCTAAAAAAAAATGTTTCATTTAAAAGTAGATTGTTGCAGCCACTTAGATAGAGGATTTTTAGGTATTCAAGCCCAATATGACTGAAAACAAAATTGAAGTGAAAACATTGGCTGTCAAGGAACTTCACTGCTCGCATACAGGTAAAAATTATTTACATTTCACACAAAAAATTATTTTACATTTCACCCAAATATATATATATATATATATCATACACTATTACAGTATATGTAAAAGAATGTTACTTTAAATCTAAATCAGTAATAAATAATAAATTTCATAGGAGATGTTTTGAAACAAACCATTCAGTCTGTGTTAACCGAGTATGACTTGGGGTCTGCACAAGTTGTATCCATTGCAACAGACAACGGGTCCGATATGATCAAGTGCTGTCACCTTTCCATTTGAGTTCTCAAAAAAATATAGAATTGGTTTTCACAAAATTAATTAAAATTTAGAATAAGGGGTGTGAAGAGAGCAATCATACATCGTACTTTGCCCCTTAGCAATGCATGTATAACTATACCTAGTTACCATTAAATATTAATACAATTAATACACTTACTTTCAAACATTTCCAAAATCGGATTAATTAATATATATGGTTAGACTACTACTGTATAGCCATATAATGTTTTACTATGTTTCAGAAAACATGTTAATGTAGCTATGGTAGCAGTCTTATTACCTATCCTACACCAGATTATAATTATTACATTTTTAATAATGGACCCAACCCAGTCCCGGATCATATACT
Organism: Bathynomus jamesi; assembly: GCA_023014485.1. NCBI lineage: Eukaryota > Metazoa > Arthropoda > Malacostraca > Isopoda > Cirolanidae > Bathynomus > Bathynomus jamesi. The sequence continues at coordinate 213,852 of JAJOZX010002073.1, forward strand.
GAAAGACCCAACAGGACCTGAAAGTTAACTTTTGGGTCCGACCTGGACCCGGACCCGAAAGTAAATTAGAAAAATGACCCAGACCCGACTCGAAAGTGATAGACCCACACAGCCCTGGTGTGTATATACACACTGTAGGCCTTATATGCATATTTTTTTAAATTTCATTTTATGCATTGGTTTAGGGTCTGGCATTTCTGGAACATATTAGGCCTCTTTCCAGGCAGGAGCAAGTGATGTGGAAGATTTGCCTGAAGATGGAACCACACCAGGGGACCCATCGCAACATGAATTTCCTACTAAGAAAGTGTCTGATTAAAAAAAGAAAATATATAGCCAATAAAGCTGAAAATGTTAGTCAAAGTTTACATGCTAAGGAAGATGGCCCATACTCTGATTTTGGACAATACATGGCCAAATAACTCAATTCTTTATATACACAGTCTGCGATTATTGCACAAAAATTAATTAATGATTGCCTTTATGAAGCTAAAATGGAAACCTTGAACAAGACCTCACAAATAGTCATGAGCATATTGCCAAATGTGTCTTCCCCTGTGCAAGAAATGCCAACATCATTACCAGGTACTAGTGATTCATGTGTACATTATTTTTCCAGTTTTACCCCATTATAATCAAGGCTGTGGAGTTGGAGTCAATTTTGGGTGGAGTTGGAGTCGGTAAAAATGTACTGACTCCGACCTCAATATAAAATCTTAAGAAAATACTATTTTAAGTATAAATAATAAATATAAATCAAATATATTTATTACACTGGTATGCATCAATTTTGCTGTCAAGGGTTTTGTAAGTGATTCTTATAGATTTTTCCCTGCTGATTTCGAATCTGCAATCCGTTTTTCTCAATCAGCTCAGGTTATCCGGCTATGGCCTCATAAGTAAAATAGAATTTTTCGTGATTTTGTCAAAGCGGAATTGGAACAGTAACATCTATCATCACTTGTTTCACTTGTATAATATCTTTTTTTACTTTTCAGGCATATAGATAAAATATTTCATAATGAATAGAGCGTGTAAAAATGATCCCAATAGATTCTGCTACATATGTGGGACGGTTACCATGCCAAATAACCAGTCCAAAATCACTAAATTTGTGAAGACAATGTATAGAGCATACTTTGGAATTAAGCTAGGGGACCAGGACAAAAATTTCGCCCCTCATATGTGCTGCAAGACATGCATTGAAAATTTGAGAAGATGGAGCAAAGGCAGAGCGAAATCTTTGCCTTTTGGAATTCCCATGATTTGGAGAGAAGGAAAGGATCACGTGACAGATTGCTATTTCTGCATGACAAACCTCCAAGGTGGGCTTATAAATTTATTTTTCTTAAATATTTTGAAATCCTCGTATGAAACTTGACATAATATTCACCATAATGTAATATTCACCATATATAGCATAATATTCACCATAATGGTAATCATACATTTACATATACATATTGTTATAGAAAATACATTTACACATATATATTGTTATACAAGTTACATTTACATATACAATGATTGTATATTTTTTCTTTTTCATTCATATTGTCCCCGAAGGGACAATATGAATGAAAAAGAAAGAAAATATACAGACTCCATCAACCTATATCTTACAGACCGCAGCCTTCCCTCACGAGCTGCCACTGTCTGAATGCTGCTTCTATTTCATATGCAAGTTTTATATCCATGTTTCTGTGTTTCTATTTTCAGGAGTTAACAAGAATAATAAACACATTGTTGTATACCCTGACATTCCTTCTGCTATGAAACCTGTACCCCATGGTCCTGGAATTCCAATACCCAACCCACCTCAAACCCTGGACTTCGATGATTCTGATGATGAATCAATGACCAATGCCAATGACCAGTCCCAGTCGTATATACCTCAAAATACCGCTTCAAATGAGCCGAGGCCTCTCAACCAGGCCAAACTTAATGATCTTACCAGGGATCTAGGACTTCCAAATTAGCTGCCGAGATCTTGGGCTCACGACTTCGAGAGGACAACTTGCTGGCTCCGGGAACAACATTCTCCTGGTATAGGAAACGAGAGGAAGAACTCCGCAAGTTTTTTGCAGTGCACGAAAATACCTCTTCCTTAGTGTACTGCTGCAATGTTGAGGGGCTAATCAAATCCTTGGGCCTGCCATATAACCAGGGCTGTGGAGTCGGAGTCAGAGTCAATTTTGTTGGTGCTGGAGTCGGAAAAAATGTACCGACTTCGACCTCAATATAAATTTTAATAAAATGTTTTTGTGTGTGATATCACTGGCAGCTATGGTGGTTAAACCACTTAAATAATAAACACAATGTTTTCCATTTCAGACACTAATGCCATTAATTCATTTTTTCTTTTCAGATAATATTTTTTATTTTTAATGCTTATTTAATTTCGAGTTCTTTCTAAATTTCATAAGTTTTTAACTTTCAAGTCTAAAACCCCTTTCACAATGGCACACACTTCTAACAAAGTCTGCAGTTTTTGAATATTTCACAATAACCACAGATGGGAAACATTTCATGTGTCAGTGTATGATAGATGATGATGATGATGAAAAATTATGTGAAGCAAAAATCAGTGGTTTTACTGGCTCTGATAAAAATGCACCAACCAGAGCATCAAATTTGAAAAGACATTTGCAGTGTTTCCATCCCAAAATTTTAGAAGTTGTCAATGAGAAAGATAGTAATAAAAACCTTGCAACTACTTCAAAGTTAACAAAAGATCAGAAATCTACTGAACGACAAGCACCACTTACAAGATACTTTACTACAGACAAAGTTACTGTAACAATGACCACAGATGATGATGATTCACGTGGTGGTGATGAAATGCCTCATGTGTAATTATCATCATAGCAGATTTAGAATTAATATACCTTCGGAGTCGGAGTCGGATAGACAAAAAATTGAGGAGTCGGAGTCAATTTTTTATGTGCCGACTCCACAGCCCTGCATATAACGCATCAGAATGGAGGCTATTTATAGACTCGTCTAAACGAAGTTTGAAAGCAGTACTTCTCAACATTGGGAATAGGGTTGCATCAGTCCCTGTAGCACATTCCATACAACTTACTGAGAGCTACGATAACATGAAAATTTTACTGGATGCTCTCGTATACGACCAACATAACTGGAGGATCTGTGGAGATTTGAAGGTAATACTAATATCATAAGTAAACTATTGCTATTGACTATGTTGTTTTTTCCAAAGGTTATTTGAGAGCGTATAAGAACACTTAACTTCCCCACAGAAGTGATACAGTCCAATGCATAGATTTTTTTATCTGATAGAACAAATTCTCTAAATTCTTTAAATATTTTCATTTTTTTTCAGATTGTGGCATTTGTATTGGGAATGCAAGGGGGATACACGAAATACCCATGTTTCCTCTGCAAATGGGATAGCCGAGCGGATGAGAAGCACTATGCACAGCGTGAATGGGCATCCAGAGAGGATTTTGAACCTGGGTCGCATAATGTCATTTCAGTGCCCCTTGTACCACCAACAAAAATTTTGCTCCCACCACTTCATATTAAGCTGGGCTTGATGAAAAATTTCAGCAAATCAATGAATAAAGAGGGTTCAGCATTCCGATATCTCGAGAGTAAATTTCCTCATATATCTGATGCTAAACTAAATGCTGGGGTTTTTGATGGTCCTCAAATTCAAACTTTGATCAAGGATACTCAGTTCGAAAACGCAATGACTCCAACTGAGAAGAATGCCTGGCAGGCATTCAAATCAGTTGTCACTGATTTTCTTGGCAAGCGTAGAAGTCCAGAATACGAGTCCATTGTCGAAAACTTGATGGAAGCTTTCAAAGCTCATGGGTCGCGCATGTCCATAAAAATGCACTTTTTGTGGTCCCACTTGGACTATTTTCCTGAAAATTGCGGGGATTATAGTGAGGAACAGGGTGAACGATTTCACCAAGATATCAAAATAATGGAAGAGAGGTATTAGGGAAACTGGGATATCAATATGCTGGCGGACTATTGCTGGTGTTTGAAGCGAGACGTGCCCGAAGAAAAACACAGCTGGAAAGCCAAAAAAAACTTCATTCCTTCCTCAATAAACTTTTTTCCATATTCATTGTATGAATAAAAGTATTTATTCACACAATGTTTTCATTTTTCATGAGTGTTCTTATAATATTACTCGTATCTACAGTGTTTAAGCTAAAAAAATCAATAAATTTGGGGATAAAATTGGACTTATAATAAATGGCCAATAGAGAAAAAACCTGACCTGATTGAGGAAAACCAATGTCATTTTCGAATTCAACATGGTCAAATTATATAATATGAGTTGAAAAAACCCTCACAGCAGACAAAAAAATTTCATATGCATACCAGTGTTATTTATACTTAATTATCAGTATTAACCCTTACTTTTTTTTCAGGAAATATTTTTATAACTGTGATACTGATAACTTGGTAAGTTTAATTTCAAATTATTGATAAAATTATTTGTTCTAAACTTCAATGCACAATGGCAGAGAGACTTCCAACGAAATCAGCTGTGTTTGAACACTTTACAATCACTAAAGATGGAAAACATGGTGATGAAATGCCTTGTATTACCATTTACCAGATTTACCATTAATATATATTGACCTTTTATGAAGGAGTCATAGTCAGGAGTTGGACATTTGAAAAATAGAGGAGTTGGAGTCAGAGGTTTTGTGTACTGACTCCACAGCCCTGATTATAATACTGTTTGTGAATAAATAAATGCTATATAAAAAGTTTTTTTCTTACCTTCATATAATCCTTTAAAACAGTGCAGAGTGCAGTACATGTATTGGGAATTATGCATCCTAAAGCTTGTGGTGATATCACAGTAGACAATTTCAAGTCTTCATAGCTTCTTCCAGTATCCAAAAAATGTAATGTGACGCTGAAATGCTCATGAGCAGTAATAGCCTCTCACATATTGGTATCTGTACGCTTAATTAACGGAATAACCAAGAATAGAAGTTCAAAGTACGTACTTTGATCCATTCTTAAATAGTTGAACCAATCTTCAGGTTCTAAAGTAATTCATTCATCAAATTGGTATGTGATAGTTCAGTTCGTTTTAATAACCAGTCCTTTGTCCACTTTCCTTTCTTTTCTTTTTTACACCATATTTTACTTTCAATACAACAGCAGTACCAATAGCATGTAATTATTGTTCCTTAGACACAGACATCTTCAGTGTGTTTATGAGTGAAAGGAACTGAGGTTTGAAACAACTTATGTTTGCACATCAGTGGGCACTTTCAAATTTTAGACAAGCTTGTCAACTTATGTTTGAAATTTGAAGAAAAATTGGATTGTATATGGCAGCCTTAACTCTGAATGACTCTGGACTCGGCAGACTTAACATTGCTCGCTCCTCAAGTACTCCACTAAGCCACCTGTTTCAACTCGGTTGTTAACCATTTGGGACTCCCTTCTAGTGCTCCTTTAGTGTTGGACTAAGAAGTGTAAACTGTGCATAAAGCGACTAATTTCAATTAAATTTTATAAAGTGATATATTTCATGTTAATATTCTTTTGGTATATTTATTAATGTTATTTATTAATATACCATTTAATATATTTAAATGTCTGAAAAATATATACAGTGAACCCTCACTAACCCAAACACAGTTAATCTGAATGTCGCTTAATCTGAAAGGTATGTGGGCAGCTGGTGACTCTCAGTGTCAGTAACTTTATGCAATAAATGTTGGTTTGATCTAGACTCAAAATTAGTGTTAATTAATTACTTACAGTGTACATAAATATTACAGTGCATATTACTGTATTTCACTGCCTCCACACTACCTTCAGGAGTCAGAAGCTCTTTGGATTTAAAAGTAAGCACTTATTTAAATAATAAACTATTTTTTTAATTCTATTAATCAACTTTATCATTGTTTTACAGGTTATTTTAATGCATTATTTCTTATTACATGGGTTTAGTTTGGTTTATTTTCCCCTGGATAATCATTAATTTGCACTAATCCGAATGACCCCCCCCCCCCCCCCCCCACCAATTAATTTGGATTAGTGAGGGTTCACTGTACTTCCCAAATTCTGGTCTTGGAAACATATCTATTTTTTATAATGGGGAAGATAGGGTTCACTTAATGTCAGTATTTTTAGGAACGCAACTACGACATTAAGTGCGGGTTGCCTTATAATTATAATCTGAACAATCACTGTACAGTTCTCTTGCATTCTAAAAATTTTTTTTATCTTCAAGTTGTACAGTATTACATTGACTTACCATACTGAGGTGATATTACAGACTACAGTATCTGAATGACTTACCAATAGAAGTGGTGAATAAAAGCTCTTTATACGTTTACAAAAAGAATTCAGACTTGTAACTCATTTAGCCTTAGTTGTAGAGGATATATCAAGATAAGATAAAAGCAAACTAATTATGACAAAAAGTTTTCAAAAAGGGCAGCAGATTACTTGAACTTGGACTATTATTATAAAAAATATCTAACACGTTTTACCTGACTGAAGTTAAAACTAAAAGATGATCCCATTTAGTATGACAAATTTCAAGCAGCAGAGTTACAGATTTTGCATGATTAGTTTAGGGCCTTGGGCAAATCTGATAGGTCTCAGTGATTTTGTTACGCATTCAATGATTGTATACAAAGAACAGTAATGCCAATTCTGACATTATAAAATAAAAATATTTTATTACTGATATACAGAAAAGATATTGATAAAAATATGAAAATCGATAAGTATAGACCATGTTGGAAGTCCACTAAAAATCATTATTGAAGGATTTCAATTTAGTTCCAGTTAATTAATCATCACACTATGACCATTTTCTTGCTTTTAGCTTCATTTATGGTGGGTTGTTTGGACAGTATGCCATAACTCAATACATATTTCCTGATAAGTGATTTTTCTATGCTTTGGTAAACATTGAAGCACATGATTTTACTGATCACAATAACAAAAATTATGATTTATATTTTTAATTCATTTTTATAGGCCTAGCCTATTAGCTATTATCACCTTTAACTTATATGCCAGCACTTTCCTCACCATCAACTACATGAAGTATAAGATTTGCTGTACAGTACCTCATAAATTTATGGCAGAGAATTCTTTCAATATCATCAGCTTGTTTAATAGCAATTGAGACACGTAAAGAGTTGATAGAAGGTTCAACTAGTACTTTCTCTTTTTCATTTCTACTGACTACAACAGGAGTCATTAGTAATTCTTTGCTAGACCTGGAAACAGAAAAATAGGGATCTATATAAGCTAATGTGGAATAGTATTGAGGTCTACTACCAGCCAATAGGCTTATATGGTTAAGTATTATAGTGTTTACAAATGATAAGCATCTCAATTACTTGTGTGAAACTGAAACTTGGAGCCCAGGAAACACACTAGTGAGAAAGAGAGACAAACCACTAGATCCTAACACATACAAATGTAGTTACTGTTCAGCCAACAACCATACCGGACATAGGGGTGAAGCCAGCTTTTGTAGGCTTCAGCTTTGGCTTCAAGAATTTGAAAATGGCTGGCTTCAACTTCAGTTTTGAGACTTGGTTATTTGTATAGTTTGAGGGGTTTTATTTTTTATTTAATTATTTTAATATTTTTTATTATTAGTAATACTAATAACCAAAAACAGTTAACCTATAACTAATTCAGAATAGGTTAACTGTAGAACTCATCTTCCAGTCCCAGTTCTATAAGATTCAGCTTCAGTTTTGGCTCCCTGACTTTCAAAATGGCCGGCTTTGACTTTTTGGCTTCATGATTTTCTAAAGGCTTCAGCTTCAAAGACGAAGGCCCAGCTTCAGCACCCCCATGTCTGAACCATACTATGGTAAACTTTAATTTTGCATTAGCCTGGTAGTCTCTCTTTTCCTTATGTTTTGAGAACTTAATATACAAGGGGGTGGTCAGAAAATAGGTTTACATAGTGTATAATTTCATTAATCATTGTTGGCAACACTGCACATTGATTCAGCTGCCATCTACCATACACTGGTTATATGAGTCAGTTGAACATGGCAGCTCAACTGGAACAGTGCCCTGCCCTACAGAGCAGTCCAGGGCATTTACATTTAATGGCCACTCAAACTTTCCAGTGTTGAACAATATGCAGCTGCATTGATTGTTGTGCCTTTTTGCATGAAGTCTGCGAGCAAAATGCCCTTGTAGTCCCAAAACACAGTAACCATCACTTTGCCAGCAGACCTCACAATCTTGAACTTATTTGGTCACAGGGACCTAGGGTGTTTCCATTCCATGCTGGCACATTTTGTTTCCGGAGTACAGTGATGAACTTGTGTCTCATCTCCTGTGACAATGCGCTTGAGAAATTCTTGACCACTGACAGACTTGGAATATCATTGCAGAAATGACACAGCACTGTTCCAGTTGAGCCACCATGTTCAACTGACTCATATAACCAATGCACGGTGGATGGCAGCCGAATCAATGTGCAGTGTTGCCAACAATGATTAATGAATTCACCTGATACAGGCATAATCAATGTAGGTCCTTTAGTTACGAAATTATACACTGTGTAAACTTATTTTCTGACTGCCCCTCGTATATTACTTATTTAGATATAGAGTCAGTTGTTGCTCAAGAGTCTAAAGTTGTACTTTACCATAAAAGATAAAACTTGAAGATAATTTATTTCAATTACTTTGATAGATGAAGCCCACTTTAGTAACCATATTACAAGCCACTTGGCAATCTGACCTCAATATTCAGCAAACATACCTATGTTAGATAAATTAACTCATGAAGTAGTCTTTAAAGAGTTAGTAATGTACATCATTATTAATTGAAATAAACTATTTTCAATATGTCTACTAAGCCAATAGAAATCAAACAACTTGTAATGAAATATTTTATACCATATTTAAAGGTATGCATAATGCACACAAAAAACAACAGGCCTGTTTATATTAAGAAAAGCAGCCAATGATGATAACTTTCCAAGAAGAATCCATAAAACCTACCCTTTATGTTCTATGATGATAACTAAAATTCCTTTCAATTAGGTATGAATGATTGGTTAGGACTTATATGACTAACTGTTAATAACCTAAAGCAACTACAAACAATAATATACTGTACCTAACTTCAACTTCAGGTTTATTGTGTCGTTCAACAACCTGTGAATTAAAATTCTGGAGACATATTGCGGCAGAAAGTGTGTGCCGAACTGCACTTAAATATGGCCTCAATGTTGCTGACTGAAAAGAAAAATTAAAATAGTCAATATCATAATTCACTTAACAGTAAAAAGACTGACAGCTGTGAACAGAATCTTAGTAAACACAATTCCAGTGAATAAAAACTAAAGCATGAAATAAATAGCAAGTGTAGGAAAATAAATAGTAAAGGTAGGTCACACATTGTATTTTACCCAATTAAATATGTAAATAGCCTAACCATTATGGATACATATAAGCTACCATATCATGTTTACAATGAATAATGAAAATAAAAATCTATGAAATATTAATAATAATAATGAAAGTGCAAAAATTGGGACCACATTCCCTACATAAATTGCTAAAAATCCTGCTCTGACAACTTTTTTAATTATCACCTACAGAATATGTTGGAAGAGGGGGGGGATCATGGGGGTCAATCGGCAACACTCTTCACCCCAAATGCAAAACCAAAACCTTTAAAGGAACTTTATTATCCTGGTGTACTTTAAAATCCACATACCGGTATAATATGTTCTTTTATGTCCACCAGATCTTTAACAAAATCAGTGACCCACCCATTTCATACATGTCAATCAGGATGAATTTATACCCAGGTTAGGTGTACACTAGGTTAGGTTAGTTCTTGGTTTAGTTATTTCCAACTTCTGGTCAATCAGGGGTCATGGGCACTCCCAAATATAGGTGGCCATGAAACTACATACTGTACTGGTAATTATTTACCAAATCTGCAAACTGGTCAAGATCTAATTACGGTACACTTTTCGCTTGGAAGAGCCTGCAAAGCCTTATTTTATTTTTTCTAGTCCAATAATGAACAAAGTACAAGTTTGTTTTATCTAGTCTGGATTCACTGAAGTCAATAATGACTTATCCTCTCTGAACAGTAACTCAGTCCCTATCATAGTGCTACAAGGCCAAAATACTCCCTTGTTCAACCCTATGAGTAAATTTTGTCCCTCCTCATTAAATATTCTAAATTCATGGAAAATTAACATTTTTATGATTAATAATGCTGTACAGGGTGTCCCAGAATTAACTATCTATTTCAATGAAATCGGACAAATTTTTTAAAAACACACATTTATTTATGCTTATCATGTTTAATATGTGTTAAAAATATATAAATATCTACATTTTTTTCATTATCTGGTCCAATGAAAGACCATCTGAAGTCATAGAATGGCAGAGAGAGACTCCAAAAGTTAACGTATGGCTTGGAATGACCAAATCCAAAATTTATGGCCCATTCTTCTTTGCGGAAGCAACTGTAACAGGTACCATCTACCTTGATATGCTTCAGCAGTTTCTCGAACCACAGCTTCTTGATGATGGCATTCTTAATAATGTTGTGTTTCAACAAGATGGAGCACCATGTCATTATGCTCTAATTGTTCGAGAATACCTCAACAGACGCCTTCCGAATCGGTGGATTGGACGTGGAGGACCTCGACCTTGGCCTCCGCATTCTCCGGATTTGACACCCCTGGATTTCTTTGCATGGGGTTTCATAAAAACAAATGTTTATCGCCAAAAGATCAATAGTTTAGCTGAACTTAAAGAACGCATCCAGTTGGCAGTGCGGGAGATAACACCTGAAATGCTTCAAAATGTGTTTTGCAGCGCAGGATAGATTTGAAATTTGCAGAGATACAGATGGTGCACATATTGAAACTTCTCAATAAAGTTTTGACTTATGATTTATAAATCTATTTGTTTTTGTATCATAATTTAGTAATAAACACAAAATTATGTCAGTTTTTATTAAATTTGTCCGATTTCATTGAAATAGATAGTTAATTCTGGGACACCCTGTATATCACTTCAGTAAATTTAAGTTTATGAATGAAAACCTTTAAATTATACAAATCACATAACAGTATAGATATACATAAAATTACTGTAACAGTAATTATAAGGTTTGGTGTTGGTGGTGAAATGCCAGAATCCAGACATTTCATAATAGTTTAGTAACACATTATATTTAGTCCAGGCAATCTAGAGCAAAAATAGCTTCAACCTGGGCAAAATTGCTTCAGAAGCTTTCTAAACTGTTTCCAGCTCAGGAACCATTGCAGAATAACACATCCAAAATCCGACAAAATTGACCCCGGGAACACCCCCAAAAATGAAATTCAAAATGGCAGACTGGCAGTTTCCTACGAAATACAATAAATTTTAATTTCGCTTTGTAGAGAGAGTTATGACATTTTTGATCAGTAAATTAACCTATATGACACTAAAAATTGTATTAGGCAGCTAGTATTAAACTATGACATCACGTAATGTAAATAAAATATACTGTATGGAGTGTATGTGAGAATGGACATTGCTACATCTTTATAAACTTATATTATATACAACTCTTTAATTCCTACTACCCACTATCAAATCTGCGTATTTGTGCTTGTCATTTTCTTTAAAACTGTTATTATGTACTCCTTTTAAATACTGCAACACAGTTTATTAATTTGTGTTTTCTGTTTCAGACTGACTCGGTGTACGGCTGACTCGGTGTGCATCCGCCTTCAAGAATGCAGACCCCTGAAGAATTGTGCATGATTTGTAAGGAGAAATTGGACAGCGGACAGGAAGTGGTTCACATCTTGCAAAAAGGAGCAGATGGTATAAATGCATCCAGCCGCAGCCGTGGAAGCGATGTTGTTGCAACAGCTGGAATAAGTGTTCATGTTGTATGTAGGAAAAGGTTTATGGATAAAAAGACCATTGAAATAAAGAAGCGACAGACTGCAGCCGAGGCAATACCAAGGAAAAGTGCTCGTTTTCATGAATACGCATTTTCCAGTGCTACTCACTGTTTGTTTTGTGATACCTTTGTGGACTTTTTTTCCAAACAAACCAAAATCAGAGCATGTCAAAATAAGAACTGGGTCATTCTCTGTCAGATCAACCAGTACCTAACACCCTCATCTCTCAGATTTTGCTGAAATTTGGTTTATAGGGAGTTTGTGGGCCCTGAATCCATTTCTGAAATTATAAGGTCAATCTGACCAATGGTTCAAGAGATATGACCTCGGGAAATTTGAGGTCACTTGCGAGGTCACTAACATTTGGCAACCCATAACTTGGGTAATAATGGTCACAATTATATAAAAGTATATATATTTAGAATCAGAAAACAACAGGGAATCCAAATATGCAAGTTTTAGAACTCTAGGTTGAAAAATAAAAAAGTTACACTGTAACCAAAATTTGAGATCACGATTTGACCTCTGGGGTATCAAATGAGAATTTTTTTTTTAAATGTAAAAAATGAAGGCATAGGCATTGGCTATTAGAATCAGCAAAAAAAAGTTTGTTTATGTTAGTATTTTTCATGTAACTAACATATAAGTGAACACCATATTCATAAGTTGTGCGTCAATTCTACCTATTTTTTCAGAAAACACTTAAGCTCATAATTTGACCTATAGAAATTAAAATTACATTTTTTTTATAGATATAAAAACAAAGGCAAAAAATGTAAAATTGTATTTCACTGCTAATCTACACTGGCAATAATAGTTATAATAGTGAAAGGGGAAGACCTACTTAGAGGATTCATGTGCTAGCCTAATACAATTTTTGCATGCTCGATGCTCTCATCAATTTCTTTTTGTGGAAAAATGTATTGAATTCTGCTGCCTCCTCTTAGGGTAGGACAACTCATTACAGTTAATATATGATGTCCTGGCACTGCACATGAATCCTTGTTTGATGGATAATAATATGCACTTGATCCTGATGACCCAGAGGGATGTAGAAAGTTCACAGTGAAATCATCAAACTCTTCACAATATTCCTCCACAATTCCATACCAAACTTGCATGTCATAAATGCAGCCAACATACTCTCCTGGTTTGACACATTTTAGGTTACCAAGCATTGCAGGTTCATTAGTAAAATGACTTTTCCTTATTCTTTTCTTCAATGCCACTTGAAATGGGATACACCATCAGTTCTTCCTTGTTTAGGGGAACAAATCTATGATATTTCTGAGTTCCAGGAATAGCCCTACTGTGGGGGTTGTGAAGTTTCTCACAACCCCCCCTTGATTTTCAAATTCCCCTTTTTGGGGGTTGTGGAGTTTTTCACAAAAAAACTTCACCCTAATTTTCAAGTCCTATCTGGGTCCCCTCACAAGTTTTTCTTTCCCCACAGGAGTTTAGTTAGGAAACCATTAATGGTAATTAGAATTAAGGTTATGAAACCTGAATAGACCATTAATACGGACATCCTGTCAGAAGCCAAGGAAGTGTGGAAAGCCTTTAAAGGTAGGAGTTTCTGTAATCCTTGGCTAGAGTTCATTTGTATTTCACCATCATTATCATGGTTAATTATTATTAAGGGTAGACATACATATAGGTTGTTGAAACTGACTGACAGTATAGATAGGTTTGCCACCTTGTCATGTAACTAGCTAGAGAACCAATTATCATTATTATAGGTCACCAGTCATATTATTCCAGAGTTAGGTTTTTGCCCATGCTTGTTTGGCAATGATTATAGGTTGATTAACTCATGTGAGATAGGTTTGCCATAATTGTCAATGTTTGTAGTTATTATTTTGTATGTTGGTTATTTATTATTTATGTGCTTTGATTTCATGAGTAAATTATGTTTTCCAGTGATCAATTATGAAGTCATGATTCCAGTTAATGTTTGTGGTTAATTGCCTGTTATGTTGTTATTATTGTGATTAATGGTGCTAGATGCATGTAACTAATAATCTTGTGTTGTCTAGGCAACCTGTTGGGATTCAACTCACGTGGTCCGGATTCATCAGGCTTGGATTGTGGGTCCCATCCAGTGGGAGCTACGCAGTTTGTGTCAACCACTGTTGGCCACTGGATCTGCCCTGAAATCAGGCCTGTGACCCTAACCCTACTAACTAGCCAGCCAATAAAGGAATTGGAACTCAGGTCATAAAAGGGGGGGTCAAGTTTGGAGGGTAGTTAAGCTGGGACAAGGGTTAACATTCTGTGCAAGTCATTTCCGGTACTTTTCTCCCACTTGTTTCTATCCTTTCTGCCAAATCTCACTAAGGGTTATTGGGGCTCCAGGTGTTTTGTCAAGTGCGTGCATTGCCAGTCCTTTTGTTATGTTTATACTGTCACACTGAATAGTTGTTTATTTCAGATATAATAAAGAGAAAAACCAAGTAGTTTACTTCTATTAGGTCTACCTTTGAATTCTAGCCCTTTCTTGGACCCTGAGCGGTTGGGTCTCTTACTCAGTGGAGAGTCAGATTGAGACACCTGCACTAGGGGAAGTCCTTTACAGTTAATGTGCGAGTCGGACCTGAATAATCTGGAAATAAACCACTGACCAGAGAGGCCTTCCTAGATACCAGAGGAGATTACATCTTTGCCCAGTCTCTTGACTGTTCCGAACCCAGAAACGTAAAAGGTGCTGGGTGGTTGGAAACACAGATACTGGGGACTACGGCCTACGCCGCCACCGTAGCATACTTTTTGGCATCCCCAGCGGGATTAGTTGAGAGATTGGTTGAAGATAGTAAAGTTTAAAAGGGGAACAGGGGAGAATGTCGAACCCAGAGATGACCCAGAGTATTGAGGTTGCTGAGAAGTTAGTGGACAGCTTGGTGAGGGGGTAGTGGCATCCGCCACCCAATCCCCACTGAGAGATATTGAGGATCAACTCGTGAATTACCGGTCTACTACTGCGGGTACAACTTCTGACCAGGATGTGTATGCTCTCAGAAGAGTGGCATTGACAGTAGCCACCTGGTTAGAACAAGTGAGCAGCCCTGAACAGCCCAGGTTTCGAATAGACGATGGAGCCAATGGCCCTGCTATGAACTGGGGAGAAAGAGAATGATGGGTCCCTCCCAGGAGAGTGATTCATTGGGACAGAAGCCGAAGACCTGAACCGACTACCAGGAGCCCAAAGGTGGGCCAAATCACCCCCTACCTTTCAGGCTTCAGAAAGCCAGCCCAGACCAACAGTCAACCGGAGACCTCCTATGAAGTTTCACCGAGAGCTTGGGGAGACAAATGGGGAGGATGAACCAGGGACATTTACCGCAAGAAAGGGGCCCCACCCACCCAGCCAACCACTGCCAACATTGGCAACAGAGCAGCTCCTGGAACGCCTTGCTAAAGCTCTAGAGAAACTAGATGGGCGCCGCTTTCCTCAACCATTGCCATTTGATATATCAGATGGGAGAACATTCGAAGAATTTAGGAAGGAGTTTGAGGATTATGCTGACAATACAGTAGCAGGAGGACACAACTACTGGAAAGCGGCATTGCGAGAGTGTCTTATGGGAAAGATGAGAGGGGGTTTTGATTTAATTGACCGACCAGGGATGCCATACGGAGTTGTCAGGAAGAGACTGCAGACTTACTACAGAGAACTCCATTCTACCGTGACAAGAGACAAGCGAGAGGCATTTACTAATGCTCAATTACGACCCAGTGAGACCTTATACCAGTATGCAACCAGGTTAGAAACTGTGTGGATGGCTGCAATGCCCGAAGTAGAAGTGGATAATTGCCGAGAACTGATTTCAAAATTTCTTAGCACTGTTCCAGATGCATTTTCCGTGAAGATTGAAGTTGCCCTGGCCACGGCACGATTGACGCGTGGAGCTGGGACCCAGTTGAATTGGCCAGCAGTGAGAGAATTGGCAGCTAGTGAGAGGGAACCTCAGGGAAATCTTTAGCCTTATCTAGACCTCTCCCCAGCCTGCAGGAGGCCTGGAACATAGGAATGTCCCCTTTGGTACTCCAACCACCACCAGGTGGCCAGAATACAAGGTCAGTTAGTGATCAAGGTCAGCCCCAAAGGAACCCAAACCAACAAAATCACCAGTCTCACCCTCAGTTGCGGGCCTGCAGCAGGGTTCAGGACCAGCCAGCCATCTAACCACCCCTCCACCACCACCATCTGATCGTCCCTGGGTGAACTGTAATTACTGTGGAAGGAGAGGTCACCTGGAACGGGATTGTCGTCGGCGTTTAGGAGTGTGTTTGCGGTGTGGTGAGCGGGATCATTGGGTGTCACGATGCCCTTACCCACCTAATGGGTATGGTCATAGCCAGCGATCACGCCAGCAGAGTAGGCCCAGTTCAAGAGCACCGAGTCCTACCATCTCAAGGGAACCAGTTCCTGGGCCTAACCAGACCAGCCCACGAGGGACTGAGCCGAATCAAGAACTGCGCCCTTTAAACCAGTAAGCTCTGAGGCCAGAGGGGAACCCCCAGAGCTCCTAGCAGGACGAATAGTGCCCCTAACTAGTGGCCCAATACCAGAACAAGAATTTATGGGTGAAGTACAGATGGGGGGAGATCCAGTGTGTGTCAACCCAGTTTTGCCTGTGAGAATGAATGCGAGTGCAGTTCCTTTTGTCCCCCAGAGATATGAGGCAACAGAGCTTTTCCCATCTTTTGGTGGGAGGAATGAATCATTGATTGTAAATCCTGGTACTGATTGTCCTGATAGGTCCCCCGTTAGTTGCGAGCCTGCTAGTAATAACCTAGGGTATCCAGGTCCATTTGGTCTGGATGAGAGTGTAAATATTCCTGAAGAGTCTGATAGGGAGCAACCCCCTGACCAGAATAATGAACCCGAAGCTGATGCTCCCGAAACGTATTTGATAAATAGTAATGTCTTTGACACTGATGGGTTGGATGAGGAGATGACTGGACAGTTAGCGCCTCAATCTTTACTGAAGGTGGATATACGGTTTGAACATTCGGAGAACTACTTGGCAGTACTTGATTCCGGAGCTACAGTTGGAATCTTGGATCACTCAGTGGTAGAGGAACTGGAGTTAACTCCAGAGATGCAGAGCTGTAACTTGAGGATTCGAGGGATTGGAGTGAACAACCATATTAAACCACTGGGGGTGATTACGCTGGGGTTATCGATTCATGGAGTGGAAATGGAGCCTGTTCTGTTTGCAGTGGTAAAAAGGTTGAAGTTCCCAGTTGTATTGGGAATGAATTTTCTTGTTGAAAACAGTCTCCGAGTTAATGTGAAAAGAAAAGGATAACACGAGCTTATAAAGATGGGCATATGGAGGAAATTTACTTGAGGAGTGAGAATGCGCCATGTAGAAGGGTGATCCGGAATGTTTCCTGTTATGCATCAGCCGATGTGAAATTAAGTACCTGCAAATATCACAGAGTTCCTGTACAGTTTCCTTGCTTGAATGAAATCGAAGGTGAAGGAAGACTGGAGTACTGTTTTGAGGATGATGATGGAGATTCCCGACTCCAGGGGAAAGTGTATGGTCACCCTGGGTTAGTGGATGGATTGGCTGGGATGACAGAAGTGTTGGTAATGAAGTTGACCCCAGAAGCCCAGAGAATCAAGGCGGGTGACCGGATAGGGACTATAAGATCAATAGTCTATGAAGAAGAACTGGACTTTACAGTAGCTGAAAGTGAGAGAATTGAGGCGTTCATGACTGGAGCCCAAGCTGAACAACCAGGCTGGACGAAGAACGCCTACGGACTGAAATAACCATGTCACCCGAGTTGAAGTTCGAAGAGAGGGAGAAGGTCTTACAAATGTTGGCGCGCCGGGAGAAAGTGTTGAGTCAAGGGGATGATGATGTAGGTTTTGTGAATTGTGTACCACACCGGATAGAGTTGTATAACGATACCCCTATCCGACAACGACCCCGTAGATTCCCAGAACCAGTCGCAGAAGCGGTGGAAGCCCAGTGCCAGGAATTACTGTTGCTTGATATCATAGAACCTAGCATTTCCCCATGGAGTTCACCTGTTGTCCCTATCCGGAAGAAGGATGGCTCAATTAGAATGTGTGTGGACTATCGAAAATTGAATGAAGTGACCATACCAGACCGATTTCCAATGCCCAACTTAACGGATGCAGTTTTTAGTCTTCATGGAACCTGTTACTTCACTTCCCTAGACATGGTCCGAGGTTATTATCAAATGCCAATTGCCGAAGAGAGCCGAGAGAGCACTGCTTTTTCAACCACCAGAGGGCATTGGCAGTTTAAGCGACTGAGTTTTGGATTAAAGAATGCTCCTGCTAGTTTCCAACGGATGGTACAAGAAGTGTTACATGGTTTTCCAAGAAGTAGAGTTATCATCTACATTGATGATATCCTAATAATGGGCGAGTCGTTCGAAGAACATCTTCAACTGGTAGATAAAGTCCTGTATACTCTGGAGAAGTCTGGCATAAAGGTCAAACCTGTGAAATGTCAATGGTTCCAACCTGAGGTTGCATTTTTGGGACACTTGGTTGGGAGAGAAGGTTTGCGGAAATCCCCTGAATATATGCAGAAAGTGCACGAGTTCCCAAAACCAGAAACTGTTCGACAGATGAGGGAATTTCTGGGTTTAGTGAATTTCCAGAGAAAGTTTGTACCAGATTGTTCAGTGATAACAGTTCTTTGTCTCATTTAACTGGAGGTAGATCAAGAGAAAAATTGAAATGGACACTGGAGATGGACAAGGCTTTTACAACAGTGAAAGAGGCCTTGGTTAAGGAAGTGCAACTGTCCTATCCAGATTACAGACCTGAAGCTGAAAAATTGGAACTGTATGTGGATGCTTCCGGGGTTGGCGCTGGTGCTTGTTTGGGACAACAACAGAATGGTGATTTTAAGGTGATTGCTTATGCATCAATGACCTTTTCCAAGGCCCAGAGAATGTACTCAGTTATAGAACGGGAGTTGGCAGCCCTAAGATGGGGTGTGAAGACATTTCGCCCATTTCTATATGGTGTGCCTTTTGTACTGTATACAGACCATCAACCATTAGAATACCTGAGCAACATGAAGATTGTTGATAGTAGATTGGCCCGAACTTATGAAGATCTCGCTGACTTTGAGTTTGAAATTCGGTATCGCCCTGGGACTGAGAATGGAGCTGCAGATGCATTGTCACGAATACCACCTGCTGGGAGTGACCAACGGAGATGACAGAACCCTCACTAATCGCTTACCACCTGGACTGCGAGTACTCATGAAAGTTGATGGAGGTGGTGATTCGTTGTTTATTAGCCTAGTACAAGTGTTGCAGGATCATCATTACGAGCATGGGCCACCTTGGAATCCTCCACAACACCCATTGGAATTACGGAGAGAGCTGATGGATGAATTGATCACCTTTCCCAAGAGGTATCGCTTGTCAAATAATGCCCGCCGCATAAAAGACCTGAAGATGATGAGACAACCTGGAGTGTTGGTAACTCCAGAAGTACTGTTAGCCGCAAGCCATTGTTATTCCTTGAGGGTTTGGGTTCACTATGGTGTAAAGCCAGTTGTGTACGTTATGGATGTAACTGTCCCTGATACCCCAGAAAGAAGGGTCCATTTGCAGTGTATATCTGGAGTACATTACAATCCACTGATAGCACACAAGTGGTTTGCTGAGCCAGCAGAGTTGATGGTGGAACAGGTGGACACTATGGAGCAGGAAACTGGCCAGGAGGTAGCGGGAAAAAGTGATATAGAGCAGTGTGAAGGGAATTTGTTACTGCAGAATCCAGATCGGGAAGCCAGGGGTGAAAGGGTCACTTGTGGACACCAGGGAGGACCCGTTGCTTGGACTTGGGTACAGTTGGGTGCAGTCAATTACTGTGCTATGTTGGATTCAGGAGCAGAGATTAGCTTAGTATCCGAGTCAGTGGTCAAGAGTTTAAAAGCGAGAGAAGAGGAAGAAGTATCAGTACAGCCTTGCCAGATAATCTTGACTGGGATTGGTGTGAAATTGGTACCCTGTCAAGGACTAGTAAAATTGACTATTCAGGGTAGAGATGAAAAGATCCAACTACCTTTTGCAGTAGCCCCAGAGAATAGTCTCCCGTACTGTTTCTTGTTAGGTTCAAACTATCTAATTATGGCTGACATTGAAATGAAGTTTGATGTAGCTGCATGGTCATATGGAGACCCAGAGTTAGTGGAATGTTTTGGAGTAGAGGCGCTAGAGGAGGCAGCATGCATGGAGGAAGAGGTACCAGACATCGAAGCAGAGGAGCCAGAGTTGGGTTCAGTATTTGAGGAAGGCAAGAAGTGGATAGTGAACCGAGAGTTGCTTGACTCAGAATCAGTGATTCTAATGCAAAAACGGAACCGATTGTTGCGACAGGTGCATGGGCTATTGGCCCAGTCAAAGCCCCTACCAGAGGGAAAACCTGCCTTGAGGCCGTTTAAGCGGAACTGGCGGGAATTACAGTTAAGGAGTGGGGTGATAGTACATCAAAGTAGGACTGGGTATATTAGCTGTGTAGTACCTTCCACCTCATATGGCCCTCAGTTTCCACATGGAAATGGCACATATTGGGCGTAATAAGTTGGTGGAAGCGTTGCGACTGTTTGTGTGGCACCCGGATTTGTATAAAGTAGCTAGTGACATCTGTATTACCTGTGAAACCTGTCAGTTGTATAAAGTAGCTAGTCAGCCTATCATCCCACCAACCTTGAAGATAAAAACTGAACATCCTTTTGAATTAGTGGCTGCTGATATTGTGGTTTTCCCACGCACCCAGCTAGGGTACCTTGGTTGTCTGGTGATGGTTGACCATTTTAGCAAGTGGGTTGTGGCTCGCCCATTAAGAACAAAAAGGTCATCTACCATTATCCAGTTGATGGAGCATGATATATTCCCCAACTTGTTAAGAATTCCTCGGAGGCTCCTGACAGACAATGGACCTGAATTCCGTTCGGAGGAGTTCCAAGAGTTCCTTGATCGCTATGGGATTATGCATGTTTATACTAGTCCACTTAAGCCTGCTAGCAATGGTGCTGTTGAACGTGTAAATAGAACAATTGGAGAGTTCTTGAGGAGCTTGGGACAAACAGGAGTGGAATGGGATACAAATCTGGTAACAGCTGTGATTACCTATAACAATACCTTCCATGCTGAAATAAAGACCACCCCTGCGGACTGTCTCTTGGAACAACGTCACCAGAATATTGCTACTGTAGTTGTTCCCCCTCAATTGCGAGAAATATGGAAGGAGGGCCATCCACGGTTTGCACCCTTCCAGGTTGGCCAGAAAGTAGTCAAGAAGATCATTACCAGTGACCGGAGCACCTCACGGAAGTTCTCCCCCAAGTATACTGGGCCTTACAAGGTTAGTCAAGTACACAGTAATGGAGTATCCTATGAATTGACCACATCAACTGTTGAGGGCACCCCCCGAGTTATAAAAGCTCATCATACCCATTTGAAGGCCTGGCATGAACCCCCAAAATATCTACAGAAGCATAGGAGGAACAGGAATTGCAGAAAGTACCTGAGATGCCTGAGACCTGGATCCCGGACTTACCATCAAGTGCCGCACGCATACCCTTTCCCTGGCATAGGGGTGGCACCACTTTAGATGATGGCCCTGAATATTCCTTTGAGGGCTTTGGTACCCCTGAAGTGGAATCCCGGGTAGCTTTCATGGGGAACTCCAGTGTTGGGACCAGTGCTTCGGATACAGATGAGGAACTCTCTTCTTCAGAGAAATATCACCGGTTGAATACACTCCTGAATGCGCGACAAAGTATTACCTGGAGAGACCCTTTGGTAGAGTATTGGGAGTATGATGGGACAGTAATTTTAGTGCTGAGACAACTGCTGGAATGGAAGGGTGTCCGCCAGTGGAGCTAAACTGTGGAGATGTGCCTCCAATTACTCAGCATTCGGGGGAGACAGATTTTCAGACACCCGTTGAGGAGATTCAGGCCGGGGCATTTCCAGTGGGGGAGCAAGTTTTTCGAACTATGCAGGAGTCAGAAGGTAATGATATACCTTCACTTGGTTATGAGAATTCTCCGATTTTGGTAGGGTCATTAGAATCAATTTTCACCAGTACTCCCATGAGTGAGTCTTGCCTCATGAGTCCCCAAACCATACCCCCCTTTCAAGAAAATCAGTTGTGGGGTGCTGGTTCTGAAAATGAGTCTGGGAAACTGAGGTCCAGGGTAATGTGACAGATTCGCATGAATATCTGGACACACTGGAAGATGATGCTCCATTGGATGGATTAAAATTGGCCCAGCAATCATTGAGACTTGTACAACAGTCGCTAGACGTAGCTAATGATGCATTGAGTACTCTGGAGAATTCGTTCCTTGGGTTCACTGATTCCATGCCCGGCTCACCTCAAGTCCCTCAATCTCAGTCTTGCCATGTTAGTTTTAGCCCTGTGCAGTCAGGATTCACCACATGTCAGGAGATACTAAATGAGTATAGACAGAAGGTTCGTGCCTGGACTAGCCATCATCGTCATTTCCAAGCTGAGACCAAGACTTCACGATCAGAGAAACTTAACTTACCCCAGTCAGGGCTCAACCGGCCATTCACACGCTCCTGTGGCAATCCTGCAGAATTACCAAATGTACAACCACAGACCCTTGAGTACAGAATCAGAGGCAACCGAGTAAACTGAAGTGAAGTATTGTGGGTAAATCTGTTATAAAATACACTCTAAGATAACTAGATTTGGGGTTTTCTTTCCTGTGAGAGGATACCCAATGTACTCGGCACTCGAAAGGGATGTAAGAATGGATTATTCATTGATTTCTGCTTTATTTTTGGGTGTATAACCAGGGGAGGGGTAGTTAGTGAACCTTTTGTTCTGAAGGGGTCAATAATTAAGTGTTCTAGGGGAGTAAGCAGCCTGGAGAAACTTCTGAGGGAAAGATATGGGATGATGCATGCTACTGACTTGCGACTAATTGACATTCCAGTCGTTTGAAAAAAAGAAAAAAAAAAGAAAGGGGGGGTTAGAGTGAAGATTTGGCCCATTCTTTTCTTTCATTTGATTTCCTTTGACCGGAATACAGTGGCACTTCTAGCCTTGATTTGGTTTCCTTCTTTTCTTCTTCACTGTTCCTACTGATACTCTGGTTTAAAAAAAAAAAAAAAAAAAAAAACCCTCCCAACTTGAATTCCCAGAGGATTTGAGTGAATACACCTGGCTGAAGTGGTGGAGGAACAAAGGGGTTAATAGCCAGATTTCCCCCATGGTATAGTGTGGGAAGAACACTACAGTCAAATTTATGGGTCCTGGTCTCTTGATCCAGGGTCAAGGGAAATAGAGGCAGTGAAGTGAATCAAGCAAGAAAAACCCAGTGAATGTTGTGACCCAAAAAGGGGGTTGGAGGATTTCTGGGTAGAAACTGTAGGTTGTGCCAGAAGCAAGGAGGTGATACCCGTGAACAATGTGTAGATTAAGTGAAACAAAAGTGGTGCTTACAAAAAAAAAAAAAAAAAAAAAAACTGCCAGTATTTACCATGTACATATTGGGAATTAATGTACAATGTTAGTGGTACCAAATGGATTACTGTAATAATGAGATTTGGGCATTTGGCTAAGTTGACCTAGTTATGAAATGGTTTTTCCCTCTGTTATAATTGGCCAGTTTGAGTAAAGCAATTGTTATTAGATAAGTCTGTAATAATTTGTGGTACTAATGAGTTTTAATGTAAGTGTAGGTTAGCTAACTGGGAGGGTCAGCATGGTTTTGATGCAATAACTTTTATAATGTATACTCCCATGTTTAGATTGTCAAGCGATGCATTATCCTGTTAGGGACCATGAAGGAGGAAAGAATTGTGAGGGGGGTTTTTTCTTAGGGGGAAGGAATGTGGGGGTTGTGAAGTTTCTCACAACCCCCCCGTGATTTTCAAATTCCCCTTTTTGGGGGTTGTGGAGTTTTTCAAAAAAAGCTTCACCCTAGTTTTCAAGTCCTATCTGGGTCCCCTCACAAGTTTTTCTTTCCCCACAGGAGTAGTTAGGAAACCATTAATGGTAATTAGGATTAAGGTTATGAAACCTGAATAGACCCTTAATACAGACCTCCTGTCAGAAGCCAAGGAAGTGTGGAAAGCCTTTAAAAGGTAGGAGTTTTGTAATCCTTGGCTAGAGTTCATTTGTATTTCACCATCATTATCATGGTTAATTATTATTATTAAGGGTAGACATACATATAGGTTGTTGAAACTGACTGAGTATAGATAGGTTTGCCACCTTGTCATGTAACTAGCTAGAGAACCAATTATCATTATTATAGGTCACCAGTCATATTATTCCAGAGTTAGGTTTTTGCCCATGCTTGTTTGGCAATGATTATAGGTTGATTAACTCATGTGAGATAGGTTTGCCATAATTGTCAATGTTTGTAGTTATTATTTTGTATGTTGGTTATTTATTATTTATGTGCTTTGATTTCATGAGTAAATTATGTTTTCCAGTGATCAATTATGAAGTCATGATTCCAGTTAATGTTTGTGGTTAATTGCCTGTTATGTTGTTATTATTGTGATTAATGGTGCTAGATGCATGTAACTAATAATCTTGTGTTGTCTAGGCAACCAGTTGGGATTCAACTCACGTGGTCCGGATTCATCAGGCTTGGATTGTGGGTCCCATCCAGTGGGAGCTACGCAGTTTGTGTCAACCACTGTTGGCCACTGGATCTGCCCTGAAATCAGGCCTGTGACCCTAACCCTACTAACTAGCCAGCCAATAAAGGAATTGGAACTCAGGTCATAAAAGGGGGGGTCAAGTTTGGAGGGTAGTTAAGCTGGGACAAGGGTTAACATTCTGTGCAAGTCATTTCCGGTACTTTCTCCCACTTGTTTTCTATCCTTTCTGCCAAATCTCACTAAGGGTTATTGGGGCTCCAGGTGTTTTGTCAAGTGCGTGCATTGCCAGTCCTTTTGTTATGTTTATACTGTCACACTGAATAGTTGTTTATTTCAGATATAATAAAGAGAAAAACACAAGTAGTTTACTTCTATTAGGTCTACCTTTGAATTCTAGCCTTTTCTTGGACCCTGAGCGGTTGGGTCTCTTACTCAGTGGAGAGTCAGATTGAGACACCTGCACTAGGGGAAGTCCTTTACAGTTAATGTACGAGTCGGACCTGAATAATCTGGAAATAAACCACTGACCAGAGAGGCCTTCCTAGATACCAGAGGAGATTACATCTTTGCCCAGTCTCTTGACTGTTCCGAACCCAGAAACGTGAAAAGGTGCTGGGTGGTTGGAAACACAGATACTTGGGGACTACGGCCTACGCCGCCACCGTAGCACTACTATCCTTGAATCGATGTTCCAACCGTTCTTCTGCATCTTTCAAATCAGCTGTAGTTACAAAGAAAAAATTTATCTTCTTGCTCAAGTTTTCTTCACAAAACTGAAACATGTGTTCTGGTGTAAGAATTTGCCTCTCTGTAGTTCTCTGCAAACTGGCACGAGCAGTAGCTCTTTTCACTGTTCCTCCAATCCCATCACATGCATTTTTGCCATGGGATGTAGCAAAGAAGTGCCATTCACAAGACAGACCAAAATCCTCTTCATGGTAACAGAGATTTGTGAAGTTGTATCTGTTCTTATATTGGCCAGCACATCCATCTGAGAAATAGTGCACCTTCTTCAATTGTGGGCATCTGAATTTAACATATGTCATAAGCTCAATATGAATGAGTAAACCATTATAGTGTTGTGTTTAGTGATGCAGATAAGAAACAGACACTAAAATGGCTAAGTTCCTGGTCTGCAGATGATCTATAATAGATGACAAAAGGGTGAACTGTACACTGTGAATTGTCCCAGTGAAACCCTTGGGCAGCATCCTGGACAATGAAAGAATAATTCTCAGAGAAATCACCTACTATAACTACCTCGCTCTGAGGTGGTAGTGTTTCTTTCAACTGCTTGAAGTACTGTGATTGTTGCTGAGCAACAAAGTGATGATGAACCATGGGATATTTTCATGCTTAGGGATGATAAGTATTCATGAAGTGGCTCACCTTATCAACCATTGTACAACGGTCAACAGTCACCCATTGCTTGTAAGATATTTCATTTGGAGCTGATTTCACACTGTCAAGTAACTCAAGAAAATCCAGGACACCCTCTCTTGGGCAATCATTGCAAAGTTGCATCATGCAAGTCTCTCTTTCTGTACTGCAGACACTGTAATCCATAAGATCCTTGTATGAAAGACCTCTTTCTCCCAATGCAGCCAGCTGCAATTTGGATTTTGATGGTATGTGCAGACACAGACAGAATGAGTCCCACCACTACCGGCAAGCACACAATATGATGGCTGTAATTTTGCAAATGTGGAAAATCCTATTTTGGGATTCTTTTCATCATTTTTATATAGTTCAAACATCTCTCTTAAATTCCCGAGGACCAATCGTTTTTGCACCTTCAGCACTGATAACTTTCACGCAATCCTTTTGGCCAGGACACATACGACTAACCTCTTCTGACTCATAGAATCTTCTAACTATATCTTTGTGTTCTTCAGATATCACTTTTCCTTTGCTCATTAGTGGAATCTTCGGAAGGATTCCATGTTCTGATTTAAGTGAACGGCTTCTTTTCACCATGTATGTTGTAGTTTGAAAGAAACTAGCTGTTTTTCAATTGTGTATGGTGAGAGTGTCAATATTTGTAGTTTGTAATGGTGACATTTGCTCTCCAGGAATGACTGTTTCAATTCATTCATTAATTTGTCTAGATGTTTTCAGATTTTGAAGTATCACTTACCTCCTCGGTAATTTGAACACCATAACTGAGTTCTAGCCTCTCCTTCAGGTGTTTCTGAGCAGATGATAGCTTACCACGAGCCTTGCGCTTTTTCTGACTTAATGACAGCCCTTCTGAAAAGAACAGAAAAAAAGGTTTCACACACCTGAATATTAGTAATTAAATATTAATTATAGTACCTTAAATGCTATATAATTGGCTATATAGTAGATCAAACAGACCTTGTAGTAAAGTATAAGTTATTATATTAATTTATTACTTACTTTTTTTAACTGGTGTTTGGTCCAGAAATGCTAGAACTGGTTCAACTGAAGTTGAAGGATTTTCCTTTATCAAGCAATCACTGTCATTGTCCAGATCTTGAATTGAAGAGATGTTACTCAAGCCACTGATAGTAGATGATTCATTTGAATCCTGCTCAGACTCGTTGTTTTCAGGTACTAAGTATAGGGGTTTTTCATTATCAGTGTCCAGCAGTTCACACACAACAATGAGTCTTTTTTCACTCTCCAGCACATTTTTCAACAAGTACATCAGTCACTTTTCTAAGATTGATTGTTATGCGTTTCTTGTGTTTTTGAATAGGGTCCTGGCAGTATTTCAAGTGCCGAACCATTGTATTTTGATCTGTAAAGATATAGGATTTACAATTAGGTAATATATATTTTTTGAAAATATATAGCTATACACACTTAATATTTTAGGCCTTGATAGTCTCTGAGGCTCATTAAAACACCATACCCACCAGCCACCCACAGTGCTGGCTGGAACTGTACTAACCTGTAGACAAGGAATTTGCAACTATCTGTGTTGATTCTGCACTTAGACAAGTAGCAACATGTTTCAACAGGTTTGTTTAGGCTACATGTGAGCTTAGTCTTCCCCTTTCACTATTATAACTATTATTGCCAATGTAGATTAGCAGTGAATACAATTTTATTAAATTCTTGGAGCTTGAGGTCAAATTGATAGCTAAGATATAAAAATTCCTTGAAATGACAAGCAATTTATAAATATGGTGTTCACTTATAAGTTAGTTACATGAAAAGTACCAACATAAACAAACTTTTTATGATTGTTTCTATTAGTCAAGAACTCTGACTTTGTTTTTTATATCTAAAAAAATGTAATTTTAATTTCTATAGGTCAAATTATGAGCTTAGTGTGAAAAAATAGGTAGAATTGACGCACAACTTATGAATATGGTGTTCACTTATATGTTAGTTACATGAAAAATACTAACATAAACAAACTTTTTTTTGCTGATTCTAATAGCCAATGCCTATGCCTTCATTTTTTACATTTAAAAAAAAATTCTCATTTGATACCCAGAGGTCAAATCGTGACCTCAAATTTTGGTTACAGTGTAACTTTTTTATTTTTCAACCTAGAGTTCTAAAACTTGCATATTTGGATTCCTTGTCTTTTTCTGATTCTAAATATATATACTTTTATATAATTATGACAATTATTACCCAAGTTATGGCTCGCCAAATGTTAGTAACCTCGCGAGTGACCTCAAATTGCCTGAGGTCATATCTCTTGAACCGTTGGTCAGATTGACCTTATAATTTCAGAAATGGATTCAGGGCTCACAAACTCCCTATAAACCAAATTTCAGCAAAATATGAGAGATGAGGGTGTTAATTTCAATTTTTTTTGGTTGATCTGACAGAGAATGACCCAACTACAGAGTTCTCCAAAACCATAAAAAGGTGCTGTGAAAGCCGCTGCGATGAATGGTCGTTTAATGTAAAAGGCCGTCTGGAGTATTATCTTCGTGATCTTCCTGCTGCAGATTGTGTCTACCATCACACCTGCAGCGTAAATTTTCGAAGTGGAAAAAACATTCCTCGGAATACTCCTCCGATGATCATGATTCGAAGAAAGGGAGACCAACTAATGAAGAGCAACACCAAGCATTCCTTCAGACCTGTGCTTACCTGGAAGAGAATGATGATGAACAACTGTTGATTGGAGACCTAATTCCAAAATGGAGGAATATCTTCAAGGAAGTCAGAGCTCTGTCTACGAACGCAGGCACATGAAGAGAAGCTTTTAGAACATTACGGAGACAAGATCATAATATCAGGTGAAAGTGGGAAGGCAGATGTAGTAAAACTACGAGAGACAGCTAATGAAATTCTATAGATTATCACAAAAAGTCGAAGAATGTGATATAGATATAGAGCTACAGAAGATTTATCTAGTAGAAGCTGCTGCAAAAATATAATTGATATCAAGTCTGTCGACTCGCCTAGAAAAGATGTGTATCCATCTCCAATGACATCACTGCAGAAAGTGCTCTTGATTACATTCCCAACAGTCTGAAATTGCTATTATCAAAAGCATTTGCGGGACAGGATGCTTCAAGAAAAATAGGTGCAATTGGGCAGAGCATTATGCAAGCAACCCGTCCTAGAGGATTACTATGTCCACTACAGATCGGTTTGTCGGTTCAGCTACACCACAACTTTAGGTCAAGGTACCTTATTGACGTTCTCCATCAGCTGGGTTACTGTTCGTCGTATGCAGAAGTAACAAGATTCGAAAGAAACGCGGCGCTGGCAAGTGGGTCTGGCTCTTTACT
This sequence comes from Bathynomus jamesi, assembly GCA_023014485.1. Classification (NCBI taxonomy): domain Eukaryota; kingdom Metazoa; phylum Arthropoda; class Malacostraca; order Isopoda; family Cirolanidae; genus Bathynomus; species Bathynomus jamesi. The sequence continues at coordinate 243,177 of JAJOZX010002073.1, forward strand.
GTTGATGAAAACACTGCAGTCCTTCTAGCAGCAGATAACGTCGATCATGATGTCTGCACTTTGGATGGGAAGAATACCTTTCATGGAATGGGTATGATTGCCGCAATAACTCCGAAGATCAAGATCCACCCTTCTATTCACAGGCGTAATGTTGGTGACAATGACATTAAGAAGATTGCACCGTTGACATTAGGGAATATAGACACGCGAGAAGCATGTTGAGGGACATCTCATTCCACGAACTTCCAGTACCCACTGCCACCATAAGTCGACTTAGTCTTCTCTGGCAGATATCTTCAGCAGAAAGATCAGGTCCAAGTTGGTCCGGAACAATGCAGGCAATTCACGGTGGATCAAGTGCCTCACATCCAGGTGTGGCGTCGATCACGTTCCTTCCCATCATAGATATTCGCCAACTGACATGACCTGCATATTTCGACATTACTATATTGTGAGCAAGATAGCACGCGATCAAAAAGTCCCATGCATTATTACTTTGATCAGCCTTTGTTCTGGAAAGCTTCCCAAATCATCAATGAACAGAGAGACCTGCAGGACATTGTTTTAATGTGGGATCATTTCACACACTGATGAATCTTTTGGGAGCAGTCGGTACTTATGAATGGTTCAGGATTGTCTGAAGTACTTCAAGAAATATACGGACAAATGCCGTGCAAACACATGATGTCTGGAAAAGCTGTTTCAAGAGTGATACGTGGTCATATGATAGTAGAGCAGATCTTAGTACCTTACTAGTCGCAGACGTTTTCCCTCGTAATGAAGATGGAACTCCTCATGACCTCCAAGGAAGCTTGTGACCGCTCGACGATGTTATGACCACCAAAACAATCAGTTGAGGATGTGGAATCTTCGAATGCATTGTCTCAGTTGCTACCACTTTGGATGCGAAGAAAACTGACCTACAATCTACTTCGCAAACAAGTCAACTCTGGTTGGAATATCGCGAATGATCAACATTGCACATTCCTTGATAACAGCAGACAGAACCAGCTCGTGGGATTTGCACTTGCAAGCTATGCTGGAGACCATCCCCATAATTGCAGCAGCCGGACATCACAATTACCTGAAATCAATATACCTGTACTGCAGAAAATGTTAAGTTTGCCTTCTGAAAATCCAGCCATTAACAAATGTCCAGGAAGGTAAGTTTGTGTAAGAAGAGCGACAGATTATGGGCCAGACTCGGCAAGACCGGGTGAGTAGAACAGTACTAATGCGTTCCCTGACAAGCAGAGGCGGACTGACATGCAGAAGTGGATTTACAGACATCCAAGGACAACGTGCTCTTTTCTATGCCTCTGTGTTCCACTTATAACTTAGCAATGCAGGAATACACAGAGTTTGTTGGAAAGTAGTGTGAACAGCCCAAGGAAATGAGGGGAAGTAGACAAATCAGGGACAGTAATGACATGAAGAAAGTACTTGAAACGTCTGGAATCCTTATCCCATCCATTCTACCTCGGGTCTCTGCAACATTGTAACAGGGCTAACTGCTGATCTGGAGCTAACGTTCATCAATTGCATTCAATCGGTACGAACATTATTGTAAAAATGATTGGGAAACAAGCCCTTTAAATATTCTGCCAAAAGATCTGACAAAGTGAAAACACTAGGATCTGCTTCTGCATTGTGATCACTGATGCTTCAGATATAGAAGTAGATCCTGCACTACTGTTTCAGAGATGAATGATGACTTTGCCACTGGCGGAGACATGAATCTTGAAGATGTCATGTGTACGAACTGTGTGCATATCTCCTGCATTGTTCGAATCACGAAGTATCTGAGGAAACCCGATAAGTCTCAGCTAGCTCATGCAATAATCAAATACACTGACACTTTACGCATGGAAGAAGTTCAAGAAATTCAGTGCAGACAGTACGTATTGGATGGTGGATCTCTACTACATCGTGTTTCCTGGCGTCAAGATGAAACATAACAGCATCGCCAACTCAATGCCGATTCACTCTGAAAACATATGGAAAAGCAATCATTGTTTTTGATGGCTACAGCAGCTCTCCTACGATCAAGGACATGACCCACAAAAGACGCAGCACCAAGACAAGCAGAATGTGAATCTCAGTCCAAGCATGAAGTTTGTTGGCCAGAAGGAACACTTCTTGGCTAATGAAAACAACAAGCAAGGCATTTATTTCCCTCGTAGGTGAGATGTTGAAGAAGCACGGGTGTACTGTTCACAACGCAGATGGGGATGCTGAAGTGGACATCATTTGTGCGCAGTTTCCTCATCAGAAAATGCAAACAACAGTAATAGGGGGAAAGACACCGACTTGCTGATTCTCCTTCTGTACCATGCCAAGGACAGTGGTTTCAAGTTGTACTATCACAGCGATAAAGACAGGGACACATCTCCTAATCCTGGTATGATATTCTCAGCATTCAATCATTGTTAGGCAATGACATCTGCAAGATCCCTGTTTGTGCATGCTTCACGGGCTGTGATAGCACATCCAGAATTTTTTTGATCGGTAAAGCCCAAAGCATTCGACACACTGATGAAGATGGCTGAACTCCGTTCAGTTGCAAAAACATTCTGTTCTGATTGTTGCCAACACTGACATTGAAGCCGCTGGAAGAAAGGCAATGCTTCTGTTGTATGGCTGCAAAACACTTGAATCCACTAACGCACTATGTCATCGAATGTTAGTTGAAAAGGTAGCTACAGCTAAATCTTTTGTTACACCCGAACGTTTGCCACCTACCGATGCGTCCACAAAGTACCACAGCTTTCGCACATACTTTCAAATACTAATCTGGAAGTCTACAGAAGAGAAGATCGATGCAGAACAGTGGGGTTGGTATGTAAAGAATAATTCCTACTACCCTACAGCCTGCGACAAGCCACCAGCTCCAAATTATCTACTCAACATGATCCGCTGCTCCTGCAAGACGAAATGTGCTACTTCAAGATGTGGATGCAAGCGTAATGGAATGCCCTGTTCAGCCGCTTGTGGCGAGTGCCAAATCAGTGGTTGCGATAACAACCCAAGTACCGGTAATCTATCCGATGATAGTGATGAAGAGGATTAATTTCTGTATGTTTGTGACCAGGTATCACTTCTTCTGTAATGAACATAACTTGAAACTGGAAAAAAAATAATTGTTGTATTATTGATTATAAAAATCTGTAAAAAGCTATATAACATTATATTTGCGTAATAACTGGTTGTGTTGTATACTGTTGAATTATTTAAAACATTACAACCGAAAGAAAAAGCATCAAATGTATCTCTATAAATAAAAGCGTAAATTATTTTTTTTTTTTTTTTCGTAGGAAACATCCAGTCCACCATTTTGAATTTCATTTTTGGGGGTGTTCCCGGAGTCCAATTTTGTCGGATTTTGGATATGTTATTCGGCAATGGTTCCTGAGCTGGAAACAGTTTAGAAAGCTTCTGAACCAATTTTGCCCAGGTCTAACTACAAATTGCCTGGACTAATTAGGTTAAGCAAGGTTACATTAGAACAGGTTGGTTAGGTTAATAATTACAGACTGTCTCCAAACTGTACATGGAATCTGGAATTTTACATTACATTACATTTCATTTGGAAAACATGAAGCCACTCAGGTCTATCAAGGTAATCCAAGTCATGAGCTACATTTTAATAATAATAATAAAATCTTGCAAGATGTCAAACTCAAGTCAGCTAATTAATCTACAACTACTGGAGGCACTCAATATATATTTTGCCCCACCCTTTTTTCTTAGCTAAATAATAAGCCATGGGGCTGAAATGTCTTTTGGGCCATAAGTTTGAACTTTCTGCACTTCACATAACTGGATTTTTCCAGTTTGAACCTCCCATCCTTGCATAAAACTGCTTTTAAACGCCCTTGTATAAAACCAATGGTTAACGCAGTTTTGAAAATGGCATCTGACAGTGATGTGTATTGTAAACAGAGAGCTGTTATCGGGTTCTTAACTGCAGAGAAGGAAACAGTTGGAAATATTCACAAACATCTACAAAACATTTACCGAGATGCTGTCATTGATCAAAGCACAGTTGGATGCTGGTTTAAATGTGCAAGATCATCAGAAAGAGGGAGAGCCAGCCTTGATGATGAGTCACGCAGCAGTCACCCACCATTGGCTGTGACATTTCACACTGCTGTGCTAACAGCATCATTTGATCAAATTGGCACATCACATACAAGGAGCTATCACTGGAGCTAAGAATTAGTGAAGGAAGTGTGAATATGCTAATTCAGCAACTGGGATACTCAAAAGTGTGTTCACAGTTTGTTCCTCGCAAACTGACTGACAAGATCACAAAGCCCAAAGAAAAGAAATTGCTTCTGAGTCATTGGTTCAATATGAGACAGAAGGGGATGACTTCCTTTCATGAATTGTGACTGGGGATGAGACTTGGGTACACCACTTTGAACCTGAAACAAAATGCCAATCCATGGAGTTGCATCATGCAGAATCCCCATGCAAGAAAAAGTTCAAAATAGCTCCCTCTGCAGGAAAGGTTATGGCCACCATCTTCTAGGACATTGGGACATTGGTAATATATATATATAATCATCCTTTAACATTACAGAGAGGCAATTAAACACATCATTTTCACTTTCAACTGCATAGGGTCCAAACAAGTTTCACTATATTAGTATGTAAAAAATGTTTGAATTGAAAAAAGTAAGTCCTATCTTCTTTTTTTTTTAATTTGTGTAAATTAAAAAATCTTTCAAATTAAGGCCTATGCAGTAATTAAAATGGTACTTTTGCAGCCTGACTTATTCTACTCCCATGCATGCAATCATAAAAAAAAATTCAGTACCAATATAGAGGCTTACACAACAAATTTGCTTTAGCTGCAGAAGCAATCAGCAGGGTGATAACTAGGGTTTCTTTCATCCTGGGATCCCAGCTGTTTTTATTGGATTTGAAAATCCTAGGAATTGGACAAATATCCCGGGAATTCCCGGAATTTTAAAATGACTTAATTTTTAGCCAAATTATGTTAAACCTGCTACTAAATTATGCTAAATCACCTAAAATTATGCTAAACCTGTTTCTATTTATGCTAAAAATATGCTAAATAATTATTTTCATTTTATGGGCTATTTTTAGGGAAGAAAATACATAAAAATGCTCATTTTCTTAATTTTAGTCAGTTTAACTACTTTTATAATAAACTCTGAATCAAAAAAGAAGAAAAAATGGGTTTAAAAAAATTGTGGAGAAAGATATAATTTTCAGTATTCTTTCTACATCAAAAATTAAAGGCATACTAATGTCACTCACTAAATCATCATAATACATGAAACCATTCTTATTTCCTGAGTACACATGATAAATATTATGTTTAATAAATAATAAATATCTACCACTGATTGGTAAACTCAATTCAAGTATTATAATGCAAAAGTGGTCATCTAGGCATAAGTAATTGGTTATCCCAATTCTAAAAGGGTATTTTATCACGGAACAATAAAAAAAATTACCACTCTTAAATATACAGGCGTCCCCCGTTATATGATTGGGATGCGTCCCTAAAAACCCCATCGTATACTGAACTGAAGGCCTTATGGGAAAAATAGGGATACGTTCCCAAACATTCTGGAAGACCCCCAAAATTTGCAGATTCCACTATTATTTTGCTATATATTTTACTGTTATGTACAAAAAGTGTCTGAAAGTAAGAAATTGTGATTAATAAAAGACAATTTATACATGAGAGAGAGAGGCATCCTGCGCCTGTTCTGATCCTCTATCCACAGATTGAGAAGCCTCTCCATCTCTTGGATAGTTGAATCCTGGCTCTTCGTTATCCTCTTGGCAGATAACGATGACACATTCTTGCCAGCTGCCAGGATCTTGTCGGAATTCTTGATCACTGTCGACACAGTGGACTGAGCCAGTCCAAGAATCTTCGCTATCGAATTAGCCCCTTGTCCATTCTTGTGATGCTTGACAATGTCAAGCTTAACCTCCAAGCTCAAACTCTTGCGAGGCTTCTTAGCAATACCCGAAGCACCAGCACTTGGCCTTTTCTGAGACATGCTTTCAAGTTGGAGATCGTTAACGCGAAATAAGGCAATCGTAAATTGAAAGATGGGGGTACTTTTTTAAAATCGTTAACGCGGGAAATCGTAAACCGAACGATCGTATAACAGGGGACGCCTGTACAACCATTTCCTGGATTTCCTAGGATATATACTTAGCCATAAATTAGTTACCAATTTCTTGTTTGTTTGCGACAACTTTTGAAAAAAACAAAATTCTTCTTAATACCTAATAATTTATTTGCTTTATTTCTAGCCTCTAAGCACTGCTTAGAAAATTTTAGATCACTACATGGGTATGAAGTCACCAAATATTGAGTAATGTCATGTTTTACATTCGTAAACTCAAAAAATCAACAAAATCCTTTATTGAAGCAGAAAAATAACAAAACTATCACGCAGGATAAATCAGTTTGCAGTTATTTAAATTTAGTAATTTTTGGGCAAGTTATTGACCTAACCAATGGAATGCCCAGTTAGGTCAACTATACACCTTTGATGATTGGTTAAGTCATGATATTTTCGTTAGTTTAAACAAAAATATCATAGACTTAACCTAACCAATTGTCAAGGACATACAGTTGACTTAACTGGGTATTCAATTAACCAGTTAATATTTGATTTTACTCCCAGTCACAAGTACTATATATATATATTGAATTGCCATTAAAAACTGACTAAAAAAATATATGGTATATCTTATGTTGTGCAAATTTGTTCAAATGTACTTTTCATAAAATATTTTTCCTGATTGGGCTATTTTTTTCGCTACTCTGCCACTTAATTAGTTTATTGTTTTCTGTTCTGGCTATTTTTTTTTTTTCTAATTGGATTCAGTTTGGTGGTGTTTGTGATAGAATTATGATGTGCTGTTTGTATGATTTCAACTTTGAGGACTTGATTTGTCATATGCCCTAGATGAAGACAAAGCATTGGATGTTTTTATCAATTATGGCATTATTCTCTCATCCTTAACTTGCCCAAAATGTGACTGAGTGCCTAATATAGGATTGCCAACCATCCTTTTTTGAAAAGGACAGTCCTTTTTTGTAGATTTTTGTCCTTGTCCTTTCTTGAGTTCGGAAAGGATGCCATTTGTCCTTTTTTGATAACAATCTTGTTCCAAACAGGATTGCCAACCATCCTTTTTTGAAAAGGACAGTCCTTTTTTGTAGATTTTTGTCCTTGTCCTTTCTTGAGTTCGGAAAGGATGCCATTTGTCCTTTTTTGATAACAATCTTGTTCCAAACAACAGTTTTATAACAAAACTTTTGTTTAAAAGGAAATAATTATAAAGTCTTAAGTCGAGTAACATTTTATAAATTCATTTCTTCACTTAAATGTTAATGTTCTGTGTAGTGGAAAAGTATAAATTTAAAAATAAATATTGTTACCATAAATTTTGTCAATGCATGACTCAATGGGTCAATATCTGTATATCAATAAAAATATTTACTTTAAGAAAATATGCAATAAAAAAGCATGCAGTATAAATTGTAATAAATTATAAATAAAATTTTACTTCTTTCCCTAACCTTGTAGACAGTATATTGGAATTGATGTTCTTGTCCTTTTTTTCAAACTTCATGGAGTTGGCAACCCTAGGGCCCTAATATGAAAAGATTAGAAGATATTTAGGTGAAATAACCAGCATTAACCTGTTAGGTTAATTGAATACCCAGTTAGGTCAACTGTACAACCTTGATGATTGGTTAGGTTAAGTCATGATATTTTCATTAGTTTAAATGAAAATGATGAGAGCAAACTTTTCTGGTTAATTTTGAGGTGTTTTGGGTTAAGATTCTATAGAGCAGATCCACCAAACTTGATAATGATATTTATACAGCGAGATAGAGCAAAAAAAAAAAATAAAACTTTATTCTATACTAATTTTGCCAGAAATTCCTATTTATCGAGATATTTACTTTCAAAATTATTAAATTTTAGCACCATTATTCACTAGTCAAACCATCTCATCCTGTGGGTATGTAGTCATGTTATCATCATTAGCCAATCAGCAGCTGCCCTATTGTCACATGACACCCCAACACATGTCCAGTGCTGAAATTTGAATTCAACAGTTGATTCAGAATGGTGGTGTGTAAGGGTTGTTCTAATTCTGAGTGGGACATTATTAAACAAGTTTTGAGGGAAGATAACGCTGTTGTTGCTATATTTCAAGCTCATAGTATGCCTGGTTAGGTTAATTGAAGGATAATATGAGTATCGTCACGTTCAGAATATCAAAAGCAAATATAATTATAAAATATTAAAGCATAATTTTCTCATCATTTTGATATAAGTCACTATGTTCGCAGATGCGTCCTTACCAAATTATGTAGATTTGAATATTATGACATTTTTGCAGCATTTTTTTCCCACCCTTCCAATATTTGCCTGGTGACATCATGAAAACATGATATATGAGCTAGGCTTTTTAGGTTACTACTTCCACTTATGTTAGTTTTTCATAGATGTTGGTCGTGATGACATGTGAAGGGTACGAATATTATTTTGAGGATTTAATATACGAACTGTATTCTAATGACTCCCGAGCAATAGAAATATTTACAAAAAACAATATTTTACCATTGACCCGTAAGTGCAAATTGTGCAGAAACGAGTGCTCGTTAATAGAATCTCGGCATACATTTCAGTGCAATGCGTATTCAAAAATTGCGAAAACTAAAAGATGCCGGCATTATTAGGGTGCATCAAACGCCCTTAGGTTCTTGGATTTTAATGTCTATTCTCTCAAATATTACACTTGTTGCTAGAAGTGTGTATGCCAAAACTTAATTAAATCGGAGGTGGTCCTGGGTGGCCACCGGTCACTTTTATATTTTTGCGGCAATTTTCAGGGGCCGCGCTATGTAAAAATATCTATTTTTTTTATTTACCAACCAGTTGACTACTTACATTGTTTCTTTTAATATAGAGTTGCTAAGGGGTGATTTACATAACATTTGAGAGAATAGACATTAAAATCCAAGAACCTAAGGGCGTTTGATGCACCCTAAAGGGGTGATTTACATAAAACATGTACCATAAACGAAACTTCACTTATAGTCTAATAATATCCTTTATTGTCTTTCAGAAACAATGGAAGCTGTAACAATGGAGCTAAGAAGACCAGATTAGCAAGTGCCATTTTTGGTCTTGGCAATGCTCTTACAGAATGGTACATTGACAGGAGTCCGCCTCCCAACTTGCCGGCAGGTTCTTCGATGCGTGATGTGGCACATCCAGAAAGAAATATGTGAAGGCAAACAAACACAGCCACTCAAATGGAAATCTGCCAGCATAGTCCTTATCCAGCTGAAAACATTCTACACTAAAGCAAATATTCCTATGCTTTCAGACCATCAATGCTGCAAACTAATACTTGACCTTCTTAATGACAATAACAAATTGCGTCAAATACCTGTTTCTCGCAGAGAATCTCCAAACACTTTGGCTAAGTTGCAATCCATGAATGAACGTCTTGATAAGACCTTTGGTGTATGGACAAAAGATGCAATGACAAACATTAAGAATGAGGAAGATAGAGCATTTTTAGAGTCAATGAAATCTGACAGAGTAGCCTCATTTGGTAGTGTTGACAAGAAGAAAGCTGATAAAGATCGTAGAAAAGAAAAACGCATCTTAGCGGAAGCTTCAAGACGAGAACGTCATGAATCATCCAGTGTACAAGAGATGAAAAGTTCTGTATGCTCTGATGATAGTGCCTCTGCAGATAGCTTGGAAGAAACTGAAGAAGAGGCGATTCCAGAGCTTCAAAGGAAGCGTAGTCACCACAGATCAACATATGCAGGTACGTCTGCCTTTATTCCTCATGATATTCTGAAAAGGCCTTCAGTCGTGTCTGTTGCTACTCGACTAAACATAACTCCTGTTCAAACAGGCTATGCTCACCGAAGCTGTAATTCAAGAGGCAGGAGGTGATCCACGTCGTGTGGCCAAGTCGTATTCAACTGCTGATAAGGCTCGACGATCAATAACAAGTGCTATCGCCAAAGATATTCGAGAAAATTGGATCGCCCCAACAGCTGCAACACTTCACTGGGATGGCAAGCAGATGCATACGCTCACAAACAAGAATGGCAAGGAAGAAAGATTGCCAGTGTTGGTTGGGAATGCCACTGATGTAAAGCTACTGGGAGTGGCTAGATATCCTCGTGGAAGTGATATGTCATCAGGTGACATCATTGCCGAGCACACTTACACGTTTTCTACATTCATGGAAGTGCAACAGTCAGTTGTCAACTTATGTTTTGACACAACAGCATCAAACACTGGACACGTTACAGCTGCTGTTACCATTCAATCAAAACTGGACCGTGCTCTTCTGTGGTGTGCATGTCGCCATCATGTTGGAGAGGTAATCCTGGATCATGTGTTTGACGCTCTCAAATTGAGACATCAAAGTCTCCAGAAGCATCTTTGTTCCAAAGATTCCAGAAGAATTGGGAACGCATATCGCATGCAAAGGATGAAAGTTTAACCAAAATTGACATTTCAATGTACAATGACGATGCACAACAACTGCTTTTATCCTGCAAAAACAAGGTTTTAAGCACAATCCGCACAAGCGCTTCATACTGTAGGGAAGACTACAAGGAAATGGCACAACTCTGCCAGGTAGTCCTCGATGATGATGTCACAAAACAAGGAACACTCCACAGACCTGGGGCCATGCATAAAGCAAGGTGGATGTCAAAGATTCTTTATTCCATCAAAATATGCCTACTTGAAGAGCAAATTTCTGTACTACCTCGAGGAACTGTAACAACACAACATCAACAGGAAAAACTGAAGGAGTTTGTTGTTTTGTTGTTTATATTTATTGTGATTGTGGTGGCTCATATGTCAGTCTGCTTCAAATGCCCCATGGTTTGATTTTGCTTATACAAGACTCTGCTCAACTATAAAGCTGTCAACTCAATCATTTCAGTCAGCGCTGTGAAGCCTTTGATAGACATTTGTGGTATTTAACCACAGAACTGGTTGTTTTGGCACTGTTCAGCAATGCAGTACCTCAAAAGGCGCATCGTGCCCTTGCAGATGTGTTACTGGCCATACAACCAGATGAAATGCCAAGCATCCAAAACACCGCTACGGTTCTGGATATGGCAAAACCGTTCATTTCCAAAAATACAGAAGCGACAACCTGGCTGATCTTGTGAATGAGGACTCTGTGGTTACAGTAACCTTCTTCACCTGGATATGACCTTCCTAACAGAGGATGTTGATAATTGGCAGAACAATGACCACTTCAAGGCAGCCAAGTCCATTATGGATGGGTTAAATGTTGTGAATGACCCTGCGGAGAGAGCAGTAAAGCTCACAACTGATTTTGTCTCAGCTGCAAGAGGAGAAGACCACTTCCAAAATCTTCTTCAAGTGGTTGAATGTGACCGCAAAGCGAGGCCAAATTTGCGGAAACGAGCAAAGTTGGAGTAGTGACATTGGCGTTGTGTTTTATACATTTTCAACTTTCAATCAATGTAAGTATAGTAATACCGAATATTTGTATATTAGTATTATAAGTAATACCGAATATTTGCCAAATATTCGGAGGCATCACTACTAATATATAAAAGTGGCCGGTGGCCACCCAGGACCACTCGATTTGATTTATTTTTTGCATACATACTTCTACCAACAAGTGTAACATGTGAGGGAATAGACATTAAAATCCAACAACCTTTTGAAAATCATGGGGCGTTTAATGCACCCTAGGCATTATGGATTTAGCGTGTCTCAATTCAAACAAACGTGGTTAGATAATGTTCATCTTTTGCCAAGTGTTGTTTTGAGATTCATAAATGTGTTTTTAAGACATCTTTTCCCAGGAGTATTGCGAGGTTCATTTGCGGCTCTCATTGGGTTAATAACCAAGAACCAATAGATGGTGATGGTGTGGTCATTGAAATAGACGAGAGCAAATTTGGCAAGTGGAAATACAAGTACCACCTCTCTCACTTCCTTTTTCTTGCCTCCCATCCAGACCATAGAACAGTTTTGCACCATTTTCTCATCGCTATTTCTCGTCTGTATCCACCACCTAATCTATAATAAGGTAATATTCTAGGTTAGGTAGGGTTAGGTAAGGTTAATTAATACCAAAATACATTTTTCTAGTAATATTTGATGTGTTTTGCTTAGATTTTGACCTCCATTTCCCTTGAAAATGAGCCAAACTTCAAAGTACTATAACTTTGTTGGATCTCATTTCCGAAGGAAATGGAGGTCAGATTTGAACAAACCACATCAAATACCATACTACTAGAAAAATGTATTTTGGTGTGTAAAATGACTGAACGTGTCTATATACATAATTACCTAATTGAATGTCCAGTTAGGTCAACTGTATGCCCTTGACAATTAGTTAGGCTAAGTTATATTACTTTCGTTAGTTTTAATGAAAATATCACAACTGGTTCTAACCTAGGCCTAGATGATGTCTCACTCAGACTGAGTTTCCGATGGTTAAATAGGAATTAACCAATATTTCCAACTAGGTTAGGTTAAGTTACTTTTGCCATAAATATTACTGACAAAAATAGGTTTTTCTGGTGTATTTAATGCTGTTTCAATTGATTCTGGCCTTTTTAGCCAACAATTTCCCTGCTCTTCAAAACTGTGGAGAGGGCGGGGGGATTGTATCTCCATAATGGTGAATTTTTGGCAAAAATGAAGGTTAGATTCAATTGAAACGGCATGAAATACACCAGAAAAACCTATTTTCATCACCAGTTTGGGTGGATGTATTCTACTGAATCTTTACCACATTTTGCAGGTAACATGAACATATCCTATATGTTTATGTTACAATATCTCAAAAACTACACATTTGCACAGGAAACCAATGGCAGATTCGTGCATAGCACCTCAAAATTTACCAGAAAAGTTTGCTCTCATTATAAAACCAGACGAAGTAAAATCGAAAGTTAATATTCATCTTTTCACCTACTCACGTGTGGTTAAAACAGTACAATATATTGAATTGCCATTCAAAACTGACAAAAATATATATCTTATATTGTGCAAATTTGTTCAAATATACTTTTTTTAATAAAATATATTTCCTATTTTGGCTATAATATACTTTTTTTCATAAAATATTTTTTCTGATTAGGCTATTTTTTCACTACTCTGACTTAATTAGTTGGTTGGGTTTTGTTCTGGCTATTTTTTTTTCTAATTGGATTCAGTTTAGTGGTGTTTGTGATAGAATTATGACATGCCATTTGTATGATTTTGACTTTGAGAACTTGATTCATCATGTGCCCAAGATGAAGACAAAGGATTGGATGTTTTTATCAATTACAGCATTATTCTCTCACCCTTAACTTGCCCAAAATGTGACAGTGTGCCTAATACAAAAAGATCAGAAAATATTTAAGTGAAATAACCAATATTAACCAGTTAGGTTAACTGAATGCCCAGTTAGGTCAACTAAAGACCTGGTTAAGTTAATTGAATGCCTGGTTAGGTCAACTGTACACCCTTGATGATTGGTTAGGTTGTCATGATATTTTCCTTAGTTTAAATGAAAATGATGAGAGCAAACTTTTCTAGTTAATTTTGAGGTGTTTTGTATGAAACTGCCATCCATTTCCTGTGCAAATACGTAGTTTTTGAGAAGATAATATCTCAAAAACTACACTTTTGCACAGGAAACAGATGATAGATTTGTGCAAAACACCTCAAAATTGACCAGATAAGTTTGGGTAATTATTCATTTTTTGACCCACTCTCTTTTTATAATGAGAGCAAACTTATCTGGTCAATTTTTGAGGTGTTCTGCACGAATCTGCCATCCATTTCCTGTGCAAATGCGTAGTTTTCGAGATATCATCATCTCAAAAACTACGCTTTTGCACAGGAAATGGATGGCAGATTCGTGCAAAACACCTCAAAATCAACCAGAAAAGTTTGCATTCGTGCTAAACACAACACAACCTAACCTAACCTAACCTAACCTAACTTAACCTAACCAGTCACCTTATTTTGGAGGATATAGTTCTGCAATTGCAGTAAGGAAATGATGCAGAACTGTAGAATCATCAGGATATTCTGCCAGGAACAAGTATCGTGCAAAATATTTCCAGTAATGAGGGCGTCTGTTCCCAGCACATAAAACCCATGATTTCACATCCTTCCACAAGCGTTCAATGTTTTGCGTATGGATGGTGTGGTCTTGGGGATCCACAAAATTTTCACTGTGATTAATTTGCTTATACGTGTAACCCTATCTTCATTGAGGCCAACAAGGTGGATTAGGTCTTCAAAATCAAGTTCACAAGATTGACACATCATGGTTCTAGAACGAAAATCACCAAACTAACGAGTAACAGAAAGTAGGCGGCAAAATCAAGAAAAAGTAGCAAAAAATAAACAAAGTAACCTATAGTTGAATGAAAATCTCCAAAAAGGGTAGCCAAAATAAACAAATTAACCGAAATTTATATTTATACATAGAAAGTAGAAAATATTTTTTTTCTAAAAAAATTTTTTACTATCACTCCAGTCTCTTCAATTCCCATAATTTATAGATCAATGGATTTGTTATTACACCAGGAATGCGATTTGGATAGTCTCAAGTGAGGGAACTGGCCCAAAACTAAGTTAGGACGAAGTTTGTTCATGATATAAAAACGAATCCATTGATATATAAATTATGGAAATTGTAGAAACAGCCAACATGAGTGACCTAAAGGGTGTATATATATATATGTAGTAAAACGAATACTATATATTCACTGTATATATTATATATACCATAAAACTATACTAACAACCTAACCTACCTAATCTAACCTAACCTACCTAATCTAACCTAACCTAACCTAACCTAACCTACCTAATCTAACCTAAACCTAACCTACCTACCTCATCTAACCTAACTACCTACCTAATCTAACCTACCTAATCTAACCTACCTAATATTAACCTACCTAATCTAACCTACCTAATCTAACCTACCTACCTACCTAATTAACCTACCTACCTACCTAATCTAACCTACCTACCTACCTAATCTAACCTACCTACCTACCTAATCTAACCTACCTACCTAATCTAACCTACCTACCTAATCTAACCTAACCTACTAAATAACCTACCTACCTAATCTAACCTACCTACCTAATCTAACCTACCTACCTAACCTAATCTAACCTACCTACCTAATCTAACCTACCTACCTAATCTAACCTACCTACCTAATCTAACCTACCTACCTAATCTAACCTACCTACCTAATCTAACCTACCTACCTAATCTAACCTCTTCTGTTTCTTATCACGCACCGACCTATAGCAATGAAATGCTTTTCTGTTTTTATCAAACACACACTTACTACCACAAACAATGGTAAATATAGATATTACGGCCTCCACCCAATTTTGATACCAAAATACATTTTCCTAGTAGTGTATGATGTCCTTTGTTCAAATCTGGCCTTCATTTTATGTGGAAATGAACCAAACAAAAGTTATGAGACTTCAAAGTTTTAACATATTTTGGTTCATTTCCCCATAAAATGAAGGCCAGATTTTAACATTGCACATCAAATACTACTAGAAAAATGCATTCCAATATCCAAATTGCTAGAGAACCTACCTAACCTAACCCTAATATTAGGTTTGGTTTGGTTAGGTTAGGTTAGGTTGGTTAGGTAGATTAGGTTGGTTCTCTAGCAATTTGGATACTGGAATGCATTTTTCTAGTAGTATTTGATGTGCAATGTTAAAATCTGGCCTTCATTTTATGGGGAAATGAACCAAAATATGTTAAAACTTTGAAGTCTCATAACTTTTGATTGGTTCATTTCCATATAAAATGAAGGCCAGATTTGAACAAAGCACATCATACACTACTAGGAAAATATATTTTGGCATAAAAATTGGGTGGAGGCCGTAATATCCATATTTACCCAAACAATACCTTCCTTGTTTTTCTTAGGGTAAATAAATTCTTTTAGCAATACACCGTGTTCTACATAAAAATTAAATGCAGCCTCTTCATCATCAAAAAATTTGCATGAAAACCACAGTGAATAATTACAACCATCGCAAACCGACGCCATCGTGACACTAAAATCTTATGAGTTCAGGTCAAACCCCCCAATTTTGTTAGTGATACCTTCCTAACCTTTGTAGGATCAGCCATTTTATCACTCCCAAAAACATGATCCGCGATTTTATCGCTCAAAAAAATAATTTCTTAACATTAATTTTATAGCTTTAATCGGCATTTGCCTTCATATTGTACTTAATAAAAGTTGTTTAAAAAAATGTAGAGAGTCTTATGGTAAACTTTATTTTGTTTCCAGAGACCAGACTGATAGTAAAAAATTATCAAAAGTACATTTTATACAAATTTGCACAAGATAATACCGTATATATATTTTCTTATTCAGTTTTGATTGGTTATTCAATATATATTGGTTATAGCTGGGTGTGACTGGGTCAAAAAATAAATAATAACCAAAGTTTGTTCTCATCATGAAAACAGACTGGATATAAAAACAAATAATTACCAAATTGAATATTTACAAATTAACCTAACCAAATTATCATTCTTTTCATAATACCAAGGTCGCCAAAATTATTTTATTAGGTCATTACAACAATAGACGCTTTGATAGACAATTTTTTTATTTACAAACGTAAAACACAACATTACCAAATATTGGGTAAATTTATAGTATTACGTCCATCTCCCTTTGGAGGTGAAATTTATGTTTTTCCTATGGTTTTCGATGTGTTTTGAACGAATCTGACCTTCAAAACCGTCGGAAATGACTCGTTTTTGATAACCCCCCTCCTCCCAGCCGGCAATCTGGGGGACCCTGGTGGGAACCGAGAGTTCTCGGGTGGGGAAAATCACAGAAAATGAGTCATTTCTGACAGTTTTGAAGGTCAGATTCGTTCAAAATACATCAAAAACCATAGGAAAAACAAATTTCACCTTCAAAATTGATCTAACCTTCCTAAACTATCTACAATGCCACAGTTTCTAGTCTTGACGATATGTACACTCCGTTTTACAATGTGGACACTTCACTACTGTCGGTAGAACACACTGAGCACGCAGAAATAATACTTTTTCCTAAATTTTTGTAATAATCGAACGAGCACACGTCACACGAAGCCATTCCAATAGCAAAGTAATTCAAATTCAAAAAGGATGGGGCAGTGATTGGGCAGACATGTAATGGTCACACAAACGAATGTACGAACACACACTAGATACACACCAGAAAAATGTTTATATCTTGAAAACAAAGCATTTGCGATGGAAATGCTATAGAAGGAAAGTGTCTTAGAATTAAAAAATCTACTTAATGAACATATAATAATTGCTGGACGTTAGACGGGTGTAATACTATAATAATACCAAATATTGTGTGGATTTGCATTAAGGGCATCATTTTAATTTATCTATTTATAATTTATAGCCAAGTATTTTTTCAAGAATAATTTACAGCCAACTTATGCACTATCATCAATTTTTTGAATGACTTGCCATATGATTTGGTAAACAGTAGCTCGTTAGTTAATTTGGTAATTATTCGTTTTAGTGCTTTTCCTCCTTTCTGAACCAAAACACATTTTCCTGGTATTTTGTGGTGTGATTTGTTCAAATCTGAACTTCGTTTCTTTGGGAAATAAGCCATTTTTGAGAAATTTTAAAAGTGAAAATTTCTCAAAAACGGCTCATTTCCTAAAGAAATGAAGTTCAGATTTGAGCAAATCATACCAAAAAACACCAGAAAAATGTGTTTTGGTTCAGACCTAACCTAACCTAAACAGACCTAACCTAACCTAAACTGACCTGACCTAACCTGACCTGACCTGACCTGACCTGACCTGACCTGACCTGACCTAACCTAACCTGACCTAACCTAAACTGATTGGGTTTTGTTGCCAGACCGTAATATCCAGCTTTTCACGTCTTTCCAACAACGCTCAATATTTTGAATGTGAACGGTGTCTTCCACGAACCGCTGTGAATGGTTGACTGTCCGGTGAATGTAGCCTAGATTTTCAAGTTGAGAATACGCACGCCACTCGTCGGAATAGATTGTAGTCCCAGGCCTAATATGTTGCTGGATCAGGCGAACAAGAGTTGTTACGTCTCTCTGAGGAACCGCAAACAACAGTAGTTTTTTGGAACTGCGTTCCAAGGTACCAAAAACCCAGGCAATCACAACCTCCGCAAACCAAAATGAAAACCAGACTGAAAAAGCATTCTTAAATGAGTATGCATTATGAGATTCAAAATGTACGTCTCTGATTGGTCGGATAAGGTCACGTGAAACAAAAACGATTTTTAATTGGTTGTTTTGACCTATGTTTCCTAATTTTGCCACGAGATGTCTCCCCATAAAACTGGAGAGGGCGATGTTCGTTAAAATTTTAACAGCGTTAAAAGCTAAATACTCGGTCAATGGCCTATAATGGCTGCTTTTTACGTCTAAATTTTTTTTAATTTTTTTTTTTCCATAAAAAATAATTATTACATTTCCTTGATTTTTATCAGTTTCCCTGAGGTTTCAAGGTGTCCTGAATATGAATTTATATGTTAAATTGTCATAGAATGTCTCCTTCTATCGAAAACGAACAAAGCATTAAAACGAATATTAACCGTTAATTTTAAGAAAATTCTGGATGCTTTCATGAATGAAACAGTTTGTAGATTGTAAATACTGTATATTCTTAGCTTAAGTTTATAGGTTACTTTGATGGTAGTAAATAGTTGTACATTAGTTAGCCGACTTGAGATTGATGTTTTGCAGGATTCTATTAGCTCATGACTCGGATAACCTCGATAGGCCTTACTGGCTTCATGTTTTCCAAATGAAATGCAATGTAATGTGTTAAAGTTTGGATATTGATAAGCGGCACCCAATAGAAAAACTTTGCCGACCCCTGACCTAGATCAAAGCTAGCCACTGTACGCAAGCTTTGTTGGTAGTCATAAGAAAGACCTTGGCCAACGCTAACTTAACTTATCCTGCTTTTCAGTCTGCCAAAAAATCTTAAAAATTAGACAACATAAAAAACCAACAAACCATTGCTAAATGGCTCAGCCTCTCATGAAAATCGAAATGAAAGATGTGTACCCCAAACCTAGTCTACCTGTAAGGCTGGGGCCTAACGACGTTTGTACTTTGAAGCATAGTGTACGTAAATTTAGTAGTGTCGAACAAGTGGTATTTTCAGTTTGAGTGGAAATCTGACTGAGTCAGTGAGGGTAAATGACAAATACCATAGTTTTTCTTTTTTCATGATGCTAGCCCGACGTGGGCAACGGGTCACTCGCAAAGAGGTCCCATAAATATAGCTTCCCTCACCAGCTATCTGCAAAGCAGACAGGATCCAGCTTTGGGACATGGATCTAGGGTTTAAAGCAGCCTAGCCCTGCTACATTTAGAACCTCAATATAAGCAAAAGACTCGCTGCCTTCACGTCAGATTTAATACATCAAAGAAAAAGGGGTAACTATTATATTTTTAGCCAAAAACCAAAACTTAAACCTCAACTGGCAGAATTGAGCGTCCACTTTTCAAGGCACATAACATGTCCGTTTCAAGATGGGACCTCTTTGCGAGTGACCCGTTGCCCACGTCGGGCTAGCATCATGAAAAAGAAAAACTATGGTATTTGTCATTTACCATTACTTATTCGGACTATAGTGGATTTAATTATCCCAGAAGAGTTCCTTGTTTCATGCACTGTCTGTGTGTATCATAAAAAACTCAGGGGACCATTCTGAGTTCATTCCCATCTTGAAACGGACATGTTATGTGCCTTGAAAAGTGGACGCTCAATTCTGCCAGTTGAGGTTTAAGTTTTGGTTTTTGGCTAAAAATATAATAGTTACCCCTTTTTCTTTTTCTTTCATGCATTCAATCTGACGTGAAGGCAGCGAGTCTTTTGCTTATATTGAGGTTCTAAATGTAGCATGGCTAGGTGCTTTAAACCCTAGATCCATGTCCCAAAGCTGGATCCTGTCTGCTTTGCAGATAGCTGGTGAGGGAAGCTATATTTATGGGACCTCTTTGCGAGTGACCCGTTGCCCACGTCGGGCTAGCATCATGAAAAAGAAAAACTATGGTATTTGTCATTTACCATTACTTATTCGGACTATAGTGGATTTAATTATCCCAGAAGAGTTCCTTGTTCCATGCACTGTCTGTGTGTATCATATATATATATATATATATATATATATATATATATATATATATATATTCGCCTTCAAACAGCGAATCAAACAATATTCTGCGTAGCTGTTGCTACAAATGCTACGTGTAATTATTAAAGTGCAAATTGACTGCTAAATTCCTTGATAAATATACAATGGTGTTCATGACAATAATGCGTCCCCCCAGCAATCGACATCCGTGTGTGCCGGAACTGCGTTCCGGCACTTATATTTGGCCTATCATATCTTTTTGTATGAAGTATTTCTTGCACCGATTGTCTCACTGAACATATTTACTGACTAATAGTAGGAGCGTGAGCACGCTAAACGAACACGGCAGCACGCCTCTCTTATCGTAGGAGGCCAAGGTGTGCATAATAACATCATTTGATAAATAACCCTAGAAGGAAGTATTTTTTTCATTATTCATTACGATATTTTACATTTTCTAGAGATTTTAGAGGCATAGTAACCTTTTGAAATAAAAGAAAATTGTCAGAGGTTTCTAGAGGTTTTGGGAGGTAGATCTAGAGGTTTTCATTTCACAGCTTCTGGCAAAACTGTCTTATAAACACACGTCGATGAACGAGTTCAACATGTCAAAACGACGGTTTGAAGTTAAATTCCCAGACCCAGGCCAACAAAACCTCTTTAAATACATGCGTATGCGAAAACATTGGCTGAGGTCTATTAAATGAAACAGCACCATGAAATAACACCTATAAAAAAAAACTGTATGGGGTTATGGATAATTGCCGTCACCTTCATCCGTTGGATTGTGAAGAGCTGACGACAAAAACCCTACGTCTTTTCGTTAAAAAGTTGTGTTTGCGGAAGTCTTCAAAAGACCTCGTTAAGTAGTGTTTTTTTTTGGTTAATGTTAAATTTATTTGTTTTCGGTATTTAGTGCTGCCTAATGAATATATAATAAATGCTGGAAGTTAGACGGGTGTAATACTATAATAATACCATTATTTCGTTGGGCCTCACTTCTGATCGTAGGGCGCGCGGCTCTCTTTCGATGTAGGTGATGGGGTTACGCAACGAGTTTATTCGGTTTAATTAATATAGGCAATACTATGCTTAAATACCTGAACGAATAGACCTATCCTATGGCGTGTGGTGCCGCGTTTGTTAGCGGGCTAGAGATAAAGTAAAGGCCAATTTGAGGCTTTATTCAACATAAACATAGCATAGATCTGAAACACAGAAAACAATAATTAGTAAAGACTTGTTACACAGAAAACAATAATTAGTAAAGACTTGTTACACAGAAAACAATAATTAGTAAAGACTTGTTACACAGAAAACAATAATTAGTAAAGACTCATTACATTCCTCTCTTCTTTTATAATACGTGATACATTGCACGGTAAGAAACAAAACGACAAGTTCAAGATATTTTGGAAGAAGAAGAGTCTACAAGTTTAGGCGTTGAGCTGGTATCTGATTCGAGTGCTTCTTCTCAGAGGGGGACTCGTCTCGGAGGTTACTGACACAGGTGGGCCTCTCTCGACTTCGACTGGAGTCGCTTCGACGGGAGCTGTTGGGACCGTGTGTCGGCGGATCTCAGCGGGTTCTGAGTCGTCCGTTAGCGGGGTGGAATTGATTGGCGGACTGGGTACGGGGGGGGTTCATAGTGATTCGTGTCATCCGTATTGCTACGTCCCGCCGGTGCCAGGTCCCTGATGGATGATACGGTATCTTCTCTCCCATTCGGATGCCGTATAAACGCGTAGTTGGGTTTGCCTCAATTAACTCACTTCCTCGACGAGGGGGTCGTTCTTGGATCGGCGAATGAATTGGCGAAGGAGTACAGTTCCGGGAAGACAGCCACGTCGGTAGTGCAGAACCGGTAGAAGTACGCCGCGGGTGCGTGAATAGACGCTCGTGAGGAGTTTCGTTCGTGGCCGTACCACCAGCAGCGATCTAATCGAGTGCAGCGCGTCTGTAGGACGGACTCCCATTGCGACATCGGCAACCCGCGATCTTCTATGGCTAGTTTGATGGTGTTCATGATGATTCCATTGTAACGTTCGCATTGCCCGTTTCCTTGGGGGTGATACGGCGTTGTGCGACTAGTCGCGATACCATGTTTAGTTAGGAACAGTTTTAGTTCCGAAGACATAAACGATGTCCCTCGATCTGTGTGGATGTAAGAGGGAGTTCCGAAGGTAGAAAATAAACTGTGAGACGGGCGATAACGGTTGACGTGTTCGTATCACGGCACGGGAAGGCAAAAGGAAAGCGTGAATACTCGTCTATTACTGTTAGGATGTAAGGTCGCGAAGTTGCGCTCGGAAGCGGGCCTTTAAAGTCGATGTTAAGTCGGTCAAACGGGGACATGGCCCGTATAAGTGACTACTTCTGGTTTATAGTACTGTGGCTTACATTTAGCGCATGTTTGGCATTCCGACGTAACTCGTTTGATGTCATCCACTGAGAATGGTAGGTTCCTAGCTCTCACAAAATGAGTCATTCGGCGGACTCCTGGGTGTATCAGATTAACATGCAGCTGGGCGAGGGATATTCTTGGAGTAGCAGCGCAAAAGGATCGCGACAATGCGTCTGCGGCTCGGTTCTCGGGGCCCGGTCTGTATTTTATTGTGAATGAGTAGCCGGCTAGTTCTACATGCCAACGGAGAATCTTATCGTTTTTAATACGACCAGTAGCTTTTCCATCGAACATGAAAGATACGTTCCGCTGGTCGGTGACGACAGTAAAGTGTCGATAAGCTAAGAAGTGCTTCCACTTGCGAATGGATTCGATTACAGCGTATGCCTCCTTTTCAACGATGTGATGGCGACGTTCTGTGTTATTCAGAGCGCGAGAAAAGAACGCCACCGGGCGGCCGTTCTGGGTGAGGGTGGCTCCGATTGCTGAAGAGGAAGCGTCCGTCTCCACAGTGAACGGCAGTTCTTCATCGATTGAACCGACGACAGCTTTCGAGATATCATCTTTGAGTGTTTGGATCGTTGATACTTCCTCGCGAGTTAATGGGAATGATGAAACGTTGAGCAGAGGTTTGATCTTGAGGGAATAGTTCTGAATCCATTTAGCATAGTATGCGAATAGTCCGATTACGCGTTGTAGAGACGACTTGTTGCGAGGAGTTTGAAGTTCTTGTAGTGGCCGGAGGCGTTCGGGATCGGGCCGCAATACGCCATGAGAGATAGAATATCCGAGCAGGTGCACTGATGTCATCGAAAGCTTGCATTTTTCCTTGTTTAGACTCAGATTTACTCGTTTAGCGGCTTCCCAGAAATGTCGAAGGTTCTCATCGTGCTCTTCCCAAGTGGTTCCGCAGATGGTGAGATCGTCGAGGTAGGCGTATGTTGATGATAAGTTGTTCGAGGATATGAATTCGTTCATGACGCGCTGGAAGGCCGCGGCTCCGTTAGTTACTCCCATAGGGATCCTTCTGAATTGGTATAGATTTCCGTCAGCCTCGAATGCTGTGAAAGGTCGTTCAGACGGATCGATTTCTACCTGGTAGTATGCGCTTGACAGATCAATTACGCTGTAGTATTTGTGTTGTGAGACTTTGTTGGCTATATCATCGATTCGCGGAAGAGGATATGCATCTAGCATGGTAAATCGGTTGACGGTTTGAGAGAAATCGATTACCATGCGTTTTTTTTTTTGTTTCGGTAGATGTGATGACTACTTGAGCACGCCAGGGTGAGTTACTGGGTTCAATTATCTCATCCCTGAGTAGCTTTTCGATTTCTTTCCCAATGAAAATTTTGTCCTCAGAGCAAAATCGTCTGGACTTCGTGGCGATGGGACGACAATCGGCAGTTAAGTTGCCGAATAGTGGTGGGGCTGAAATTCTTGATCGAGTAAGGCCGCATATATGGAGTGCTGGCTCCGGACCTCCGAAATTGATGTTCAATTCCTTGTGTCTGATTAAGAATGGGGTACCGAGTATTATGTCAGCGCACAGATCCGACAAGACGGATAGTTCGAGCTTTTCGTAGTCGCGGTCTCCCATCGTAACCTTCACTGTACATCGACCTGAGATGGCTGCGGATAGATTAGGCGAAGCCATTGATACGACGCCCGAGTGCGGAAGAATGGGCAGCTCTAAGTGTTTGGCTAGATCCTCACGAATGAAGTTGTCCGAGCTGCCAGTATCCAACAAGGCGAGACACGAACGGCCGTTGACGAGGATATCGACTGTTGAGTTGGTAGGCATGGAGGAGCTACACGATAGAGTGGTACTAATGGTCGCTAATGCTGCGGCTGAATGAGACGCTGTGGTTTTATCCTGTTTTTGACGTGCCGAGGAAGTACTTGAGCGGCAGACTTTGGCCCAGTGGCCGGTCTTTTCACATTTCGCACAGATAGAATCCTTTGCTGGACACCTGCTTCGTGGGTGGCGTCGAGACCCGCAGAAGAAGCACAGAGCGGCTTTGTTGTCGAAATTCGTAGCGGCTGAAGAGTTTGGGAGATCGTCTTCTTGGACGCAGGCAGGCCGGGCAGAGTCAGTAGTCGGCGACGGTTCGTGGCGAGAGCCAGTGGCTGCAACAGCACCGTAATGAGTGAGGTACGATTCTGAGTTTTTCTGGGCCTGATCTAATGTTCGAGCCTGGACGATAGCCTTTTCCAGTGAGAGTGTGTCATTTTCGAGTAAGCGGGTACGGATGGCGCTATCTCTAATTCCTCGGATGAAAGCGTCTCTCACAGATGAACTCCTGTTTTCGTCGGCGGAAACCGATTTGAAGTTGCAGTCATTGGCTAGTTGTTGAAGAATTTGCAAGTACTCATCGAGGGTTTCCTCGGGCTTTTGGTGACGGGTGGACAACAGGTGGCGAGCGCATACCTCGTTTGGCTTCTTGACGTAGGTGGCCTCTAAGGCTGCCATGGCATCCTCATAAGTAGAGCAGTCTTGAATGATATCAGCGACATCGGGGCCGATATGTATGAATAGAACCTCCAATTTATTGGGGTTGTGTTCGGCGATAGTACTCAAGAAATATTTGAATCCGCGCGACCATAATTTCCATAGTTTCCCAGCTTGGGGAGAATTCGGAGAAGTAATAAATTTATCCGGGCGAATCACCTTCTCCATGATATAGTAAGATTACTGGATGAATATTTGCTTGCTGTATCTGAAAGGCCGACTGAACGGCTGATTGAAATGTTGAATAAATTGTGGTGCCGCGTTTGTTAGCGGGCTAGAGATAAAGTAAAGGCCAATTTGAGGCTTTATTCAACATAAACATAGCATAGATCTGAAACACAGAAAACAATAATTAGTAAAGACTTGTTACACAGAAAACAATAATTAGTAAAGACTCATTACATGGCGTTGTTAGTTTTATATTATTAGGTATTCACTCAGAACTTATAGGAAAAGTAAACACTTTTCCCTTACCTAAAGCATCGCTCGAAACTAGGCAGCTCTGGCTGCTAATATAAATTTCTTTGTCTTAAAAATTCTTTGACTTTACAAAGTCCCCAGACGTCTAATTTTTTTTTTTTATTATTATTTCTTCTCGCGAAGTAATTTTCATGCGTCAGCGATGGAAAATTTTGATAAGAAATATACGTTTTTCTTGTTGTTATGTGGACCAAATGCCTACATATTGGGTCCTATTGTACAGCAATTATTTTCATTCCCAATAGGCTATGTCGCCAATCCCGAGGCAATTTTGTAGTTATTTAATTCAATAAATTAATGATTTGTATCTAATTAACAAATAAAGGTACCACATACGATACCATATTGTAGGCGTGTATAGTTTTTCTATAGCATCTCAGAAGCACCCTAATAGAAAATTTTCTTGTGGGAGACCACCCAAACCCCCGTCCAGCAGGAGGGAGATACTACCTCCTGCAACCTCCCGCGCAACCTCCCTGCAACCTCCCTCCCTGCAACGGGCCACGGCGCTGCTGTGCGCGTATATATATATATATATATATATATATATATATATATATATATATAATCTGCAGATCATACAAACAAACAAAAACAAAACATCTGTTATTTTTTATTTTATTGGGTTCAGAATCACACCTGAGCCCTGAACGGCCAAGCTCTGAAGGGCCAGTTTAACCTACAGCCCAAGTTAAGCTACACTAAAACTTACGGACTTAGAGGTCCTATTAGGTCCTACCTCAGGGTTGCTGACTCGATGTGGGACTACCTTAGGCCTCAGTTGCATAAAATTAAGATAAAAAACAAAAGGGGCACTATTTATGGTCTTCTTTCTAAACCTTGCAACAACACACAACCTGCACCATTGCACGATGCAACAATCCTGTATCTAAACAACCAAACTGAATTGCAAGAGAGCTCTCAATAAGACCACGCCCTCTAAGTGCCGCATTCAACAAACGAGTAGGAAGGACGCGCAGTGCCCCCAAAAAATGATGCCACAAGAGTGCCCAAACAATGATGACACAAGAGCCCAAAAATGCTAGCTCTAAATTAAGTGAATTTTTCACTAACCTTACAATTATGAGATGGATATACTGTGTATATACACCTTAACTTAATATACAGTATACAAGTAATGCTGTATCAATCAGCTTAGTCATCATTGACTAGCAACGTCTCAAAATTCGCGGACGATACTAAAATAGGCGGTAAGGTTGTTAACGAGGACGATAGTAATAGGCTCCAAGACGATGTAAATAGGATTATGGAATGGACAGATAAGTGGCAGATGCAATTTAACGTTGACAAATGTAAAGTTTTGCATATAGGTTCTCGCAACAATAATTACACGTACACGATGGATGATAGGGAGTTAGCGAGCGTTGACGAGGAAGTAGATTTAGGCGTACGCGTATCTAAGGATTTAAAGGTTAGGAACCAGTGCCTGGAGTCTTGCGCAAAAGCTAATAGGATGTTAGGCTTCATAGCGCGT
Organism: Bathynomus jamesi; assembly: GCA_023014485.1. Classification (NCBI taxonomy): domain Eukaryota; kingdom Metazoa; phylum Arthropoda; class Malacostraca; order Isopoda; family Cirolanidae; genus Bathynomus; species Bathynomus jamesi. The sequence goes on from JAJOZX010002073.1 coordinate 270,332, forward strand.
AATTTCGAATTTAAATCGAAGGATATTATATTGCCCCTTTACAAGTCCCTAGTCAGGCCTCATTTAGAATATGCCGTTCAGTTTTGGTGCCCGTACTTGCGTGAGGATATTGATAGGTTAGAAAGGGTTCAACGTCGTGCCACGAAACTAATTCCGTCATTGCGCAACAAGTCTTATGAAGATAGGATTAAAGAGTTAGACCTGTATTCACTCGAAACTAGGAGATTAAGGGGGGAGCTTAGTGAAGTTTTCAAAATTGTTAATAACATCGATAATGTAAATTTTGACAAATTGTTCACTTTCGATAATAGTAATACTCGTAATAACGGATTTAAGTTGCGTGGCAGACGTTTCATTACTAATATCGCGAAAAACTTCTTTACGTTTAAAGTAATTGATAAATGGAATAATCTTCCCGCGCCCGTCGTGAACTCTACCAGCGTTAATGTGTTTAAGAATCGTCTTGACAAACATTTTAAAAATATTAACGTTGTTTAAAATAAAAAAAAAAAATTAGCAACAGGAGCTCTAGGGGTGGTGGTCGAGGATGAGTCTGTTGACGATTAATGCCAGCTTGTGACATGCCAGCGTGTGATGCCAGCAATAAAATTATTAAAAAAAAAAAAAAATTAGACTAACACGAACGTAGATGTAGCTCGTAACGTAAACTAACCCACTTTTTGTTTAACTTTACCTACTTTTTTTTTCTTATCCTCTCCTTACTTAGCATGTCTGTAACTCTCTTTTCTTGCATGTTCCCACCGAAGAGGCATTGTTGTCATTACCTTCTGCAAGTTTAGCCAAGCCTTCTCCATGAGGCTGTAACTCAAATGTTTCATCTTGACTATCCATGTTTTTGCTGATTTCTAAAGCAGAGTTTTTGTATAGGTCTCTTCAATTTTCCTCCTGAAGTCTTTACCAGTGCAGACCTAACTAAATTGTCTTTGCCAACAAACAACTCTTCAATTATACCACGCTTCCAGCATTGCCTTGGTCTTTCATCCCCAATCATTACCACTTCTCCCACCTTGATACAATTTGCATTGGAGCCCTTTACATTGCCTGATGGGTAATAATTGAGTTCTGGCAAGTATTCCATCTGCCACCTCTTCCATAACTGATCTTGTAGCTCTTCAAGGTACTTGAACCTTCTGGTTAACTCTTCTTGAGTGCTCTGGATAGGCTGTAAGTCTTCTGGCAAACTGGGGCTTGATGTTAATCATTTACCACAATATTATTTTGCAGGTTTATGATGACTTTATTAGAATGTTATACCTAAGTAAAATCATTTTTGTTTATATTCAATTCGATTAAACTGATGAATCTGATGATGTCTGAATTAAACTGATGAGATGTAAGATACTTTATTATATGAAGGCAATGATATTTTTTTTGATGTAATTAATCCTAATCTGTAGTATAAACAGTTCATATAAATGCCCTATGTTTACTATATCTATATTATTATTATAACTTGCGTCATTGAGTATATATGTATTTTGTGTACCATAACTATATTATTGTTATTTATATTAACAGGAATGTTGTTCAATTAAGTTGATTAAAGCCTAAGAAAAGGAGAGCGTTTCATTTCAATTTAATCAACTTAATTTTAAGATCAGAGGATATGGACAAGTTTCTGAGGCCGGAAAGATTTGATGCCGAGCCCTCATCCTCAAATTCGTCTCGTCTCTGGAGTCACTGGTTCAAGACATTTCAGAACTTTCTGGCCGCGTTACCTTCTGATCTTCAGACTCAAAAGCTAAGTTTGCTTGTAAACCATGTATCTCCTCTAGTCTATGAGTACATAATTGATTGTACTACCTATGAAGATGCTATAAAGTTGCTCAATGAACTTTATATAAAACCGAAAAATGAAACGTTTGCTCGTCACCTATTAGCCACCCGTCGTCAGGAGATGGGAGAGAGTTTGGACCATTACATGAATGCATTAAAGCATGTGAGTAAAGACTGTAACTTTCAATCGGTCTCTGCAGATCAATACAGAGATGAATATATAAGAGATGCTTTTATAAACGGTTTGAATACTCCTTTCATTAGGTGTTAGAAAATCTAGAAGAGAAAGAACCATTGTTGTCCCAAGACGATATGATGACTAAGCTGATTGATGCAGCATTGCTTGTATATATTAAGTTAAGGTGTATATATATCCATCTCATAATTGTAAGGTTAGTGAAAAATTCACTTAATTTAGAGCTAGCATTTTTGGGCTCTTGTGGCATCATTGTTTGGGCACTCTTGTGGCATCATTTTGGGGCGCTGCGCGTCTTTTCTACTCGTTTGTGGAGTGCCGTACTTACAGGGTGTGGTCTTATAGAGAGCTCTCTTGCAATTCAGTTTGGTTGTTTAGATACAAGATTGTTGCATCGTGCAATAGTCCAGGTTGTGTTGTTGTTGCAAGGTTGAGAAGGAAGACCATAAATAGTGCCCCTCTTGTTTTTATCTTAAATTCATGCAACTGAGGCCTAAGGTAGGCCCACATCGAGTCAGCAACCCTGAGGTAGGACCTAATAGAACCTCAAGTCCGTAAGTTTTTAATTTTAGCTTAACTTGGGCTGTAGGTTGAACTGGCCCTTTAGAACTTGGCCGTTCACGGCTCAGCTGGGATTTTGAACCCAATAAATAAATAAAATAACATGGTCCTCCGAAACCGGATTCTAGCCCAAGACTGAGTCAGTGACTATTTTTCGGCAAAGTTCTGATTGTGCAAATTGTAACCCAAGTTAGGCCTAGACGGGTTGAGCATTATTGAGTTAAGGTCCCAGGGTAGAAAGTTTGGTCGCCCAATTGCCTACTCTTGGATCCATGAGTGCAGAGCCCTCTGCCTCTCAGTCTCATCCTGGATCCATCAGTGCAGAGTCCTCTGCCTTTCAGCCTCATCCTGGATCCATGAGTGCAGAGCCCTCTGCTTCTCAGCATCATCCTGGATCCTTAAATATATGTAGACACTGCTACATCACCAGCAAAATACCATCTTACACAGGGTATCCCCCAAGGGGTCTTGTTGAATCGGGATGCTGGGAATGCAGTCGGGGGTCATGATGAGGATGCATCTTGGACAATGGTGGTAAGGAGGGACCGGAAGCGAGCGACCCCTCCGAGAACTACAACCACTGCAGTAGCTGATGGTGGTGGTCCCTCAAGGGGGTCTGGTCCTACTCATGCACCGGCTAGAGGGAGTCAGCCTGTGGCAAAAGCTGGCAGGGAACGGCGGAGTATCATAGGGGCTGCCAAAACAGATCGTATGATGGCTGTACCAACGAAGACTGCAAACATTTTCGTCTCGAGATGTCGACCTGATCTTACAGCCGAGGAGCTGCAGGCATTTGTGGAAAATAAAGTGAACCTTCAGGTTACATGTAGGAAAATTGACTCCAGATGGACTACGTACAGTTCCTTTCAAGTTACAGCAATCTGTGATTATCCAGGGGTATAACCCCCGAAGTCGTAGAAGTGGTTGGAAAATTTTCAACCCACTTAGAGTAGGCGTCCACAATGACTAGGAAATAGGTGTTATTTAAAGAACCTGCATAGTCGACATGGATCCTATGCCAAGGTATAGTAGGCCATTCCCAAGGATGAAGTGGATTTTCTTTGGAAGATCTCTGTTCTCTGGGCAGTTTTGACAGGAACGCGCCAACGATTCGAGTTCTCCATCTAAACCGAGCCACCAGAAATAAGCTCTAGCCAGCTCTTTCATTTTCGTTGTGCCCATGTGTTCAGTATGAAATTCCTTCACTAAATTTGACCTGCTTTCATTCGGAATTATTACTCTGTGACCCCCTGAGAGAGCTATTTTGAATTGAGAGTCCAGACTGACGTTGATGGAAAGGTTGTAATTCACTTTCAACCTTAGTAGGCCAACCAACTGAGCAGTAATGAATGACCCTAGACAGAATAGGGTCTGATTTGGTTCACTGCTCTATCTGTACTGCAGTCACTGGAGTGGAGTCCAAAAACTCCACCAAGTGAACCCATTCTGTAGGTATAGGTACGCATTCATTTGGATTTAATGAGGGCAAGCTACTCAGAACATCAGCCGTTCCTAGAAATTTGCCTGATTGATGTACTAAGTCAAATTTATAGGCTTGTAGAATCAGTGCCCATGGTTGAATCCTACCTACAGTGGCGGTCCTAGCTTACATGACGCCCTGGGCGAACCTCACCTTCAGCGCCCCCCCCCCTGTTCGCCAACACACACACATTCGAATCCCCCAAAAATAAAGGACAGACAACTCTTTCACAAAATAACTTTTTATTGGACTAATTGTTGGAACTTCAGAACCAAAACAAAGACTCAAATTTCTGAATTTTACAAATCCTTCATCACGTAAATAGAATAACTCACTTAAGAGAATGTAATTATGATACTATGAACAGGAAAAATAAATTAAATTGCACAACTGCCATAAATAAACTAAAGAATCAAATTTCAAATTGTACAAATGCTCTATCACATAAATAGAATAAGACACTTAAGAGAGGGTAATTATTATGCTACACTTTGAACAAGAAACAAAATAAATTGCACCACAGCACAACTGCCATCTAAAGCCTGACTCTTCTTACCTTCCTTGATGCAAAGTCATGAATTAAATCATCATATGAAATCTGCTCAGCAATTGTATGATTTATACTGATGATGGCCAGACCGGTAAGGCGTTCCTGTGACATAGTTGACCTCAGGTAGGATTTGATGAGCTTCAGCTTTGAAAAGCTCCTCTCTGCTTCAGCAACAGTGACTGAAAGAGTAAGACCAATTCTGAGAGCAGTCCACAAATTTGGATATATTTCAGAGAGCTCCCTTTCATGGATAAATGTCAGCAGTTCAAGCAAGGATATGGTCTTTGATGGCAAGTCAGGCAAGTTCTTCAGCTCCTGTGCAAGCTCTCTGCCATCCAAGTCAGATTGTCCCTTAAAGTGTAGTGTAGTACTAAGGTTCACACATTGTTCTGTCAGCTCCTCAAATGTGAGATTTTGGAAATGTGTCAGCACTCCAAACTTCTCTCCCACAATTTCCAACGTGGAAAATCTTTCCTGAATGGCTGATGTTGCAGCATCAACCACTGCATTGAAAAATGTCACCTCCAGCTTCTTCAAAGCATCAATCAAGGGCTCATCAGATGCTTCATAGGAGAAGTGCCGCTTTGTGGACCTCAGCCGTTTTTGTTTTAACACAGCCTCCACATTCATTTGTTCACAGATATCTGTGGCTGCCATTTGTGCAGCCACAAAACCTGTTGCCCTGTAATTGCGGAGACCTCTCTCTGTTTTTTTTAGGAGATTTACTGCAACATCAACGTGCATGCTAGGAGACTGCATCTGCTTGCTCACATGCTGAATTTGGCACAACAGGTCATGCCACACCACTGAACAAATGGCGAAGCGGTATGACCCAACCTCCTCTGACAGAGATTGAGCCTCGACCTTTATTACAGAGTCTTTGGTGTGGTCCCTCACCTCGATCAGTGCATCTCTCACTGCAGCTGCCTGATATCTCAGGGGCTCCACACTCTTGATCTTGCTTTCCCACCTTGTATCAGACCACATCTTCAATGTGATGTTCACATGTTTTTTCAAAATGGCCCATCGTTGTGTGGAGGCTGAAAACAAGTTGTAAAGCTTCTGCAAGATGCCAAAGTAACTTGTGGCATCAATAGATCCCTTAGCAGCATCGGCCACAAGCAAATTCAGAGAATGAGCCCCACATGGAACAAACAGAGCTCTGGGATTAATTTTTAGGAGCCTGGATTGAACACCCTTGTTTTTTCCCCTCATGTTGGCCCCGTTGTCGTATGATTGTCCTCTACAGTCCATGAAAGGAACTTTTAGCTCCTCCAGTCTCTTCAGAATCAGAGATGCCAAATGTTGACCAGTGGACTCCTCTGCCTCCAAAAACCCCATGAAATGTTCCTTTATATGGGGCTTCCCCTCCAGTGACACAACCCGAATCACAACTGACAACTGTTCAGTGTGGCTGATATCTGGAGTGCAATCTAGAATTATTGAAAAAAACTTTGATTGTTTGATGTCGCTCACCATTGCTGAAATGGTCTTGCTGCTCGACAAATCAATGAGTTCGTTTTGTATGTGGTGGCCGAGGTAGCTGGTGTGACTGGAGGTCCCTTTTTGGACACGGTTAATGTGCTCTTGCATTATAGGATCAAATTGTGCCATCAGTTCAACTTCTTTCAGAAAATTGCCATTTGATGGTGAGAACAATTTTTCTGTATGTCCCCTTAGTGCCAAATTCCTAACTGCCAGAGAATGCACAATAGCAGTGAGACGTGTCAGCACCGCTCTCCATCTCAACTTCTCAGCCTCCAGAAGTGCCATCTCCTGCTTGTCAATGGTCTCCCCCTTTCTCATCCTCACTGCCAGTTCTTTCCAGATTTTCATAGAATTTAGGTGTTCTGAACTGTTGTCATGTGATGTGAGCAATGAGCTTGCATGCTTCCAGTCCGAGAGTCCCAAACTTGTTAAATTTATTTTCCTCTTGGAAAATAATGTACAACAGAAACAGAAAGGGCTGTTGTTTTTTAAGGAATAGACCAACCAACTTCTGGTTATATTTTCCCCACTAACCAATGACTTCCTGAAGTATTGATGGTGGAAACTTCTTCCGTCACTGTCGTTTCTAGGGAATACAAAGTCAGATGGTACTTGACTTGGTCCCCTGGAAACCAGTTGTGTCCGAATTCTCTCAGTCAGAACTGAAGGCCAGTTAGCAGGGTCGGTGGACAGAGACTCATCCTCAGGAGGCGATTCTGCTCCAGGCCTTTCTAATAGAAAGAACAAGAGCATTACTCATTAGTATACATAAGTTAGATAACACATTATTCACAGCACTTTGTTATGGTGGTGGTGTTATGGAATTATGGTGGTGAAACACCACACATACCCAGTAACCCAGACCCAGTGATAATAACATTATAATTTATAACTGTTTGCAAAATGCTTTGCAGGGATGCACACACATACACACACACGCACACACTCACAGACATATGTGCACACAAACTCACCTGAAGAGTCCTGCCGGGGAGAAGTAGAAGCAAATGGGTCTTCATCCTCAGGATCAGACTGCATTTGTGGAGACATATGTGAGGCTGAGGAGGTAGATGGCTCCTCAGCCTCAATAATGGCAGAAGTAGACGGCTTCTCATCCTGGCTCGTGGCAGAGGGTGTTCCAAAATATTTCAAAAGTGCCCCTGCAAATAGTAAAATAGAACATAACAGACCAATGCATGAATTGCTAGTACAATTAATTTAACATGTTATTAAGCACAATTTATTAAACTTTTAGAATAGGAAACAAATGAATAATACAACCTCCTTGGTTAATGGCTAATTATATACATAATAGTACACTTCAAATGACTCAGAAAGCTATATCACAAAATAGCAGTGCAATATAGCAGTGAAGAGTAGATGACATAGCTCTATACCTTTATCTTTTGCTCGTTTCTCCTCTTCTTCTTTCCTCTTTTTTCTAAACTGAGCACCTGATAGCTTTGACCTCTTCTTATCCATTTGCGGTTATTTGACAGACCTTAGTGGCTTAGTGTGAAGATTCGTTCTGTAATAAATAATATACATTTCACTATTTAACCAAACCCAGAAAAATAACATTACATATGTTAAAGTATGGGCCTTTATTCCCAATAATATTAATCTGGAAGCATTTTGCATTGTTTAGGTCTTTTATGGGAAGGTTTATGGAAAATGCAATAGATGGTTTTTTATTAATAAAAATATATTTATTGATCTTTTATTATTTATTTTATTTTATTTTTTATTTTTATTTATTTCTTTATTTATTTATTCTTATTTTTATTTTTATTTTTTTTGCAGGCGCTCATGCCGCCCCTCCACAAATGCCGCCCTGTGCGGCTGCCCATATTGCCCATATGAGGAACCGCCACTGCCTACCTAAGGCCATAACTGGAATATTTTTAGTCGGTGAAGATAAACCTAAAAGAGGTTTATGGTCAATGATTAGTTTAAATTCATGATCCCATGAATAGAAATTAAATTTATTTACTGCAAATACTAAAGCTTCACGTTCAAGTTGTACATATCGCCTTTCAGTCTCATTTAGTATTCTAGAAGCAAAACAGATAGGCCTATCTACACCGTCAATGTGGTGAGATAGCACTGCACCAATTCCATAAGAACTGTGAAAAAACTATATAAGGCTATGGGTTGATTGCCTAATACCCTCATCCGTTGGAAATTTCCAGCAGACTTCAGTGGAGAGTTAACGACAAAAGCCCTATGTTTTTTCGTTAGAGAGTTATATATATATGTAGGTCTTCAAAGGACCACTTTGTTTATTTAATTGTTTTCGGGATTTGGACTACCTAATGGCAAAGAAAGGAATTGCCTTACCTTATTATTTCGTTGGGCCTCGCTTCTGTTTCGATGTAGGGCCGTGGTACGATGGAACTGCAAAATGAGTTCACTCGATGTAACTAATATAGGCAGTCACTATTTAAATACCTGAAGGAATAGGCCTATCCTTTTTATAGTTATTAGGTTTTATATTAAGAGAATTTCACTCAGAACTTGTAGGAAGATAAAGGACATCTTCCTTGCTTAAAGCGTTGCTGTAACATAAGCAAGCTCCGAGCGAGCCGCTATAATATAATCTTCGTATTTTTATTATATGCTGATTTAGCAAAGGTCGTTGACTCTTTATCGATGTAATTCTCATGAGTTGGCAATGGAAAAGTTTGAACACGAGATCATAATTTGGTTTCTGTTGTTATGTAGGCCCGATGCCTACATATGGGTTCTATGTACGTATGGCAATCATTTCATTCCCAATAGGCTATGTCGCCAATCCCGAGGCAATTTTGTATAGATATTTAATTCAATTAATTGATAATTTATATTTAATTAAGAAGTAAAGGTACCACATACGATACCATGTTGTAAGCGTGTATAGTTTTTCCATAAGAACTGCTATCTGCTGAAACTACTAGTTGTACGTCCTTTGAAGCGTCAACTGCTTCCTTTTGGGTCTTCTCCCATCTCCACTGTTCCATAGATCATAATAACTTATTTAGGGGTTCAAGGAAAGTCGATGCATTAGGCAAAAATTTCCTATTAAAGTTTAGGAGACCTAAATAAGCTTCTAACTGCGTGATGTTTTGTGGTGGAGGTGCATTTTTTATTGTTTCTAGTTTATCCACCTTTGGACGAATGTCCGAGGCATCTATGCGGAACCCTAAGTACGAAATCTCATTTGTGACCCAAGAACACTTTTCTTTTTTTAGCTTAAGTCCAACGTCCCGGAATCTTTTTAGAACTGTTGTTAATCTAGTTAAGTGTTCTTCTTTAGCTGAACCTGCAATGAGGACATCTAGAAAACAAAGTACACCCGGAATGTAACCTAGAATTTGGTCCATTGTTCTCTGAAAAATACCCGGAGCTGATGCTATTCCATAGCATAGCCTATTGTACCTATATAAGCCTCGGTGCGTATTTATGATAGTAAGTTCTTTAGAATCTTCGTCTAAACTTAGTTGAGCATAGGCTTGTGACATCTATTTTTGTGAAATATTTACCCCCAGCAAGAGAGCTAAATAACTCATCAGGCTTGGGTATATGATAGCTATATAGAAGAACTGCTCAATTTGCTGTTAAACGGTAATCCTCACATAAACGCACTGACTTGTCGGGTTTTAGTACATGAACCACCGAGGCAGCTCACTTAGCGTGTGTAACTGGTTCGATAATTCTATCTTTGAGCAGTCTATCAATTTATAAATCTATCTTCTCCCCTAACGCATGTGAAATTGGACGAGCCTTGAAAATTTTTGGGGTTACATTAGGGCAGGGCCGGATTTTCCAATAGGCAACATAGGCCATTGGCCTAGGGCCCACCAGTAACTGGGGGCCCACTGGGGACCTCCTACAATCCCTTGACACAAACAGTATCATTGACAAATTTGCCATAGAAAAAAAGCAGGAAAAAGTCATTTTGAACTTCACATAGTTGTGCTTGCAAAATTTATTATGCTTCAGTTTCATTGTATTTTTCCATTATTCCTATCTGTAAGATGTACATGATATGGAACTTGATTTACTTTGATGTACTTGATATGGAACTAATTTGATTAAAAATTATTAATGTGTAATGTATTACATTATGTAATTCTTATTGCAAAATTTATTATGCTTCAATTTGACTGTATTTTTTTCCATTATTCCTTTGTGTAAGAATAAGTTGTACATGATATAAAACTAATTTGAATAAAATTATTGATGTGTTACATTATGTTGTAATTCTTTTTTTTTTTACATTACAATATTACGATATATATATATATATAATATTTTTTTTGGGGGGGCACTGATAAGGTTTGGCCTAGGGCACACAAGCAAGTAAATCCGGCCCTGCATTAGGGTCCACCTCTATACAGACCTGATGGTCTTATAGTTTGCCTACTTCAGGCCCGAAAAAAGAAGAAATCTCTGTTAACAATGAATTTATGTTAGATGGATATGTGAGTGGAGTGTATGCACATCTGCGTGACCCTTTGGCAAAAGTTTGTGAATAGACAATTCCAAGGTATTGATCCAATCACGGCTAAATAGAGTAGGCCCTTCCTCATTCACCACTAAAAAGGTTAAGGGATGAGATAAAGTTTTCTTGTTAAAGGTAACTGTGATGTAGGCTTCTCCATAAATAGGTATTTGTATGTTACCATGTTGTTTTAGTATTGTTTTAGATTTGTGTAGTATTATTGAAAGTTTTTTCGAAAAGTGTTTTAGACATGAGAGTTCGGGCAGCACCTGTATCTAGTTCTAGAGGAACTGTAATTCCATTTAGGCCTACTTTTATAATATATGGACCCTTATTATCACCACTTTGTTGCTCATAAAAAAGGTATTCATTTCCAATGTTCGAAGTATCTCCATTTGGAGGATTACCACTAGAAATGTTAAAATTAGAATTTTCACCCTTCTATTTCTTTGAAAAACAAACTTTAGCTGTGTGGCCTATTTTATTATAATTTCTGCAAACTGCCTCCTTAAAGGAACAGTCCTTCTTCCAATGGTATTTTCCACACCCAGTACATGGCTTGGAAGGCTTTTCATTCTGTTAGATCTGAATAGGAATTAGAGCTATGCCGGAGGGACCTAAGCTATAGCAAGGTAGCTTAACGACACAAGTCAACCAAATCGAACGATCCATACTAGGCTAGGCAACTTCCAATTTTCCAAACAAACACATTCCATCCTCATCGCCAAATGTAATAACGTGGGGTGTTCGACCCCGTTAGGTATTAGGTTAGCAAATATACATAAAAGGTACTTACAGGTGCTTTGCTTTAAATCTTCTTTTGGGGCCTATCATATGTTATTTCGGTGCTCATTTGTGCAAGCGTTAACCAACCCCGTCCTACTTTACAATTTTAGAAACGATAGACATTACCCCCTAACTGACAAAAGTAGACAACTTAACGTAATCCAAATAGGATTTAGAATCAATGACTGCTACAGCTAGAAAATTACACGCTGCTTAGGTCAGCCCATGAACCGAACAAACCGCGTCTTAGTGTTTATGTTTTTGTGTTGCCATTTATTTTCCTTTTAGTGACTTTTAGACTATATTTACTGCATATATATGGGATACAAGACTGCACTTATTCACGGTAAGAAGTTACGAATACGAACAGTGAAACACCGCGATGCACCTCTGACTGACTGGTGGCTCTACACTCAACGATAGTTACGATATTGAAACATGTCATAGAGTGTACGAAACATTACAATCGGCAAGGCCATACATGAAATAAGTCTCGTACGCACTCACAAACATTGTCGGCAAGCAATGTTTGTAAACAGTTTGCGGAAAGAATTGCTGGAACACAAAACGGGCTGTAACTCGGAAATAAAACGATTTCGGGAATATGTTTAAATAAACTTTTTTCATTGTTTTCAGGTCCTGAATCCATCCTGAAAGTGCGTCCCACATGTTATGAAACACCCCGTATGTAGAGGCCAATCACAGAAATTCTTTCCTCACCGTTCGCAAACATCTGGGAATATCAGAAATCGAAAAAAACACGTGGTTTTCAAGGAGAGAGAAACAAAAGGATGCTTGGGTTTTTTTTTCCCCCAAAAAAGGCCTGCGAAAAGTTAGTGTCTTACGAGCCTATACAGGGTGTCCCAGAATTAACTATCTATTTCAATGAAATCGGACAAATTTTTTAAAAACACACTTTTGTTTATGTTTATCATGTTTAATATGTGTTAAAAATGTATAAATTTCTAAATTTTTTTCATAATTTTATTTTCATAATTTTTTCATAGGTTTTCATAGTTTTATTTTTAGAATGGCAAAGAGACTCTCCAAAAGTTAACGTGTGGCTTGGAATGACCAAATCCAAAATTTATGGCCCATTCTTCTTTGCGGAGCAACTGTAACAGGTACCGTCTACCTTGATGTGCTTCAGCAGTTTCTCGAACCACAGCTTCTTGATGATGGCATTCTTGATAATGTTGTGTTTCAACAAGATGGAGCACCATGTCTTTATGCTCTAATTGTTCGAGAATACCTCAACAGACGCCTTCCGAATCGGTGGATTGGACGTGGAGGACCTCGACCTTGGCCTCCGCGTTCTCCGGATTTGACACCCCTGGATTTCTTTGCATGGGGTTTCATAAAAACAAATGTTTATCGCCAAAAGATCAATAGTTTAGCTGAACTTAAAGAACGCATCCAGTTGGCAGTGCGGGAGATAACACCTGAAATGCTTCAAAATGTGTTTCGCAGCGCTGAGGATAGATTTGAAATTTGCAGAGATACAGACGGTGCACATGTTGAAACTTCTCAATAAAGCTTTGACTTATGATCTATAAATCTATTTGTTTTTGTATCATAATTTAGTAATAAACACAAAATTATGTCAGTTTTTATTAAATTTGTCCGATTTCATTGAAATAGATAGTTAATTCTGGGACACCCTGTATAAGCCAGAGTTCACTGAAAATCGCCCTCACTTTGCTCGTTACTCCTCCTCGTGAATCTCCCCTTTCACGTAGGGGGGTAATGGGGGAGTGGGGTAGGGTAATGGGGGAGTGGGGTGGGGGGTAATGGCGTTTTTTAAAATTTTGTAGCTGGATCACAGTGCTACCCGCCCGGAGGGCCAAGTTGTACAACGGTCGCGAGCGATAGCGAGCTACCGCTTGTTTAATACTATCATTCTGAACTGAAATTAAATTAAATAAAGTAAAATCTACAGAATTAATACTATAGCCCTTTCAAAATTGAAAAAACTTGAAGCACAACAAAGAAAGTGATCAATATCGCAAACACATCGCGGATATAATTTTTTTATATTATAACATACTTTTAGATTAATAATGATTTGGATAACCTCGATAGGCCCGAGTGGTTTCATGTTTTCCAAATACAGGGTGGGTAAAAAAAAGTGACCCCTTAGAGATAAACTGTCATATTAAAGGAGACTAGAGCTCCCAAACTTCATAGCAAACTTTAGCATGTTGTTCTTCTTAATTGAGAAGTTGCTCGATGTGTCCCCCTTCCTGCTCAACGTAGGCCTCCAAACGTGGACACCACTGATCAATACACATGTTTACATATCGTTGAGATACCTTCTCCCAGCCGAGGAGAATTCTTGGTAAATATTTACTATTACATCGGTCTCCGGTAGAAAGTTTAAAAAGCTGGTTTTCAATGTTTTTCAATGTGCTGAAAAACATAAATTTCACGTTCAAAATTGGCGGAACCTAAAACAACCTAAGCAAACCTAATCTAACCTAACATAACCTAACCTAAAACCAGAGCTGGGCACTTGCTGTTTTTTTTGCGGTACTGCGGTACTACCGCACTACCAAACCGGTACCGCATAACGCAGTACCGCAAAGGATCGCTGAAAGTACAGGCTGTACTTTCAGCGATCCTTTGCGGTACTGCGTTATGCGGTACCAGTTTGGTAGTGCGGTAGTACCGCAGTACCGCAGTACCGCAAAAAAAAACCGCAAGTGCCCAGCTCTGCCTAAAACTAACTGATTCAAATAAAAATCAGTGGAAGCGCCATTTTTTTACCCTTTTCCCGTTAGAGAGTTTAAGCCAGACTCTGTACTGAACGGACGCATTTCCTGAGCTCTCTGATATTGCATCTACTTTTGCATATTGCTAAGAATTTTACTTCTGGAAAGTTTTGAATTTTATATACTTGCGTTTATATTCATATTGTTATAGTTAAGTAATTTAATATTAGTGGTTTTTAGCGATTTAGAAGTTTTCATAGCGTGCCGGCTTAATTTAATTTGAACTTGTGACGGTTATAAACTAATTTTTAACTGCGCGATGCCGTCGCAGAAAGCGTCGTGTGTTAGTTGTAGGATAAACCGGTGGTATTCGGAATTTAAAGATTATAACGGCGGTCCTATGGCGATTACCGAGAGATCAGTTTGTTTCTTTTGCGAGTTAATGGAGGAAATAGTTGACATAAAACGCAGTGTACGTGAGGTAACGGAAAGACTTGCAACGCTTGATGAGGGCAGGGGTAGGGCTACGGTTGACGAAAGCCGAACCAATACTAAAGTTGAAGACGTTAGTAATTTCAAGGGTGAGGTGCGTAACCTAGTTTCTAGTTTAGGTAGCTTGTCGGGAAGGTTGGATAGAGTTGAGGAAGGGGTTAAGGTTGGTCCGAGAGTAGTAGATGGGGAGGGATTTAGAGAAGTTAAGGGTGGAGCTAGGCCGCGTACGTTAGGTGATAGGAATCCCCCCCTATCGAGGTTTCGAACCCTTTCGCCCATTTGGAAAGGGACGTGAATGAGGGGGAAACTATTTTAATTGGGGACTCTTTGGTGCGCCACATGGACAAAGAGTTCGTTGAACGGCATCCAACCAAGAGGAGGAGGGTCTGTCTCCCAGGGGCCAGGGTTGACAGAGTTCGAGACGAAGTGGTTAGGATTGACGTTGCCTCCCGTCACTCGATGTTGGTGACGATGGTAGGAGGCAACGACTCGTATAGGCCCGATACGAGAGTGCCTGACCTTTTGGAGAGATATAGGGGGTTAATTAGGTCCCTAAAGTCGAGGTCAGATAGGTCTTTAGTTCTAGGTATTACCCCTAGGCACGGGTTGGGTCTTAGGATTACGTCAAAAACAATATTTTTTAATAATGAATTAGAAGAGATTTGTGCTGAGGAAAATGTACCTTTCGTAAAGCTGTGGTCCGAATTCAGTGATCCTAGCGTTTTTATAAAAGATGGGGGTGCATTTTAATGAAATAGGTAATGCTAGGCTAGGTAGGTTAATAGACGAAAACGTGTGAAAGCTGTATAGATCGAAGCCTTCTTTAAACGTTGTGGGTCTGGGGAACGCGGGCTCTACGTGAAAAATAGTTTAAAACGCCGGCCCGTGGTAAAAAATAACTTAAATGTCTTTTATTGTAATGCGGGTAGTAGTAGAAATAAATTAAACGAATTTAAGGCGATAATTTATTCCGGCAACTACGATATAGTTGCTATCACTGAAACGTAGTTAAATACCGTGACTCGGGACTTGTTAGGGGAACTTGATATACCGGGTTTTGAACTCTTTACTAATTATAGGTTACATAGGTTTGGTAGCGGCGTTTTGCTGTACATTCGTAATTTCCTTAGGGCTATCGAGGTTAAGATAGATTTTCCGGCAGCAATTAATGCGATATGCGTTGAAGTTAGGGCGCGTAGTATTAGTTTTAATTTTGTTGTTTATAGACCTCCCGTTCAACCCTTCGACACCAATACTAGATTTTACTCACTTCTTGGTAATTTTATTGACAACCGGAATAGTGTAATTGTCGGAGACTTTAACTGCCCTAATGTTAATTACGAGACTTTTACTGGTAATGAGGAGGGTTTGAGATTGATTGAGTTCATGGAGGATAATTTTTTACGACAGATAGTTACCGGGGGATGGGCCACTTCAACGCCGCCACTTCAGCGCCGCCATTTCAGCGCCAGGCCACTTCCGCGCCAGACTATTCAGCGACGGGCCCTTTCAGCGCCGGTCATTTTCTCTGTTGTTTTTATTGACTATACTTGTTTTGACTTTACTTGTTTTATTAACATTACTTGTTGTTATTAACTTTGTATAATGTTGGTTTGGTTTTGGTTATGGTACTTTATTTTCGTTCCATTATAAAAAAAATTAGTGTTGGGATTAGGTTAGGTTAGGTTTGGTTAGGTTAGGTTAGGTTAGGTTCAAAACAGCCCGCCGCAGGCGTTAACCGTAGTTAGCCGGCTTCAAGTTAGGTTAAGAATATTTATTCATATAACTAATGATGTAATTTCAGAATATTTTGCTCCCAACACTTATATCATTTTTCCTTTTTTTATTTCAGAATTTGTGAACCTTTTATTTTCCTTCCATTATAAAAAAAAATTAGTGTTGGGAGGATAATGCAAAAGTACCAGAATTGTTTCTGAATATGGGAACAGAAATGAAGTAGAGTACCTGCGTGCAATTGGGCACAATTTATCAAACTAAAATGAAAGCTAACCCTTTGTTTTAAACAATTTTAAATAGAATGTTTTTACTAATAATTTTTAATTAAATAAATCAATCTCTTAAATAAATATTATTTTTAAAATAAATTACTGTAATTAAATAAATTCTTTAAAATAAAAAAATTGAATTAATTATTTTCATTAGATAACGTATATCGATCCTTAGCCTGCACATTTTATTGAGTTGTCTTGAAACTATTGTGGCGGGCGCTGAAAGGGCCCGTCGCTGAATAGTCTGGCGCTGAAGTGGCCTGGCGCTGAAATGGCGGCGCTGAAACGTCGGCGCTGAAGTGGCGGCGCTGAATCGTACGCTACCCAGTTACCGAACCAACGCGCGGTGACAATATTTTAGATTTGGTGATGACGAACGGCGAAAATATAGTCGATAGTTTAGAAGTAGACGAGAGTTTAGGATGTAGTGATCATCAAATTCTTAGGTTTAAGTTATCGATAGAAAGCACTAAGGATAGTAACGTAATAGAAGTCCCTGATTTTCGTAGGGCTAATTTTGATAGTTTTGCGGATAGGATGAGAGTAGTGGACTGGGATAACTTATTTATGGGTAATGACACAAATTTGCATTGGGAGGCGTTTAAAGAAAGTTTTAGGAATATTGAAAGGGAGTTTATTCCTCGTAGGCCCAAGCGCGCTAGAAATCATGGTAGGCCCAAGTGGTGGACTAGGGAAACAGGCGAGTTCATAAACGAGCGTAACATTGCGTATACACTTAATAAGCGCAATGGCACGGCAGCTAACTTTAATAGATATATCGAGCTTAGACGTCAGGTTAAAAGATCAGTTAGGAATGCTAAGCGTAATTTAGAGATACTTATAGCTGCGGATAGTAAACATAATCCAAAAAAGTTTTTTGAATACGTCAATAATCGTAAGCCGATAAAATATAACATAGGACCTCTAGTGGATGTTAACGGCACTTTGGCTTCTGACGCTCAGGCGATGGCGGGTTTTTTCAATAACTTTTTTGCGACAGTTTTTACCGTAGAAGACGTAAATAATGTCCCCGACGTGGACGATATCGTTCCATTTAGTAGCGAGACTATTTTGGATGAAATAACTGTTTACGAGGGTAAGATTGCGCATTATATCGATAGGCTAAAAGTTAACAAGGCTCCAGGCCATGACGCTTTTTATCCCAGACATTTGAAAGATTTGAAAGACGTTGTCGTAGGCCCCTTAACGAAGATTTTTAATCAGTCACTCGAAACGGAGATTATTCCTGAAGACTTTAAATTAGCTAACGTCACGCCCATTTTTAAAACAGGCGACCGCACGGTACCTAGTAATTATAGGCCCATTAGCTTAACGTCAATTGCAGGTAAACTTTTGGAATCCGTAGTTAGGGATCGTATCATCGATCACTTAGAAAGTAAAGATTTGATTAATAGTAGTCAGCGTGAGTTTCGACGCCATAGATCTTGTTTAACTAATTTGTTAGAATTTTATAACGAAATAGTGCGCGAATACGATAGGCATAGAGCGGCTGACGTTATTTATTTAGATTTTAAAAAGGCGTTCGATACAGTTCCGCATAGAAGATTAATTGCGAAGGTTAAAGCGCACGGTATACGCGGTCAGGTAGCTAACTGGTTAGAGGAATGGCTTCGTGCTAGGAGACAGAGGGTCGTTGTTAATGGTAGTGAATCGGGGTAGTTGGATGTAGGTAGCGGTGTCCCACAGGGTTCAGTGTTAGGCCCATTGCTATTCATAATTTACATTAACAACATAGATGTAGGATTGACTAGTAACGTGTCAAAATTCGCGGACGATACTAAAATAGGCGGTAGGGTTGTTAACGAGGACGATAGAAATAGGCTCTAAGACGATGTAAATAGGATTATGGAGTGGAAGGATAAGTGGCAGATGCTATTTAACGTAGACAAATGTAAAGTTCTGCTTGTAGGTTCTCGTAACAATAATTACACGTACACGATGGATGATAGAGAGTTAGCGAGCGTTGACGAGGAAGTAGATTTAGGCGTACGCGTATCTAAGAATTTAAAAGTTAGGAACCAGTGCCTGGAGTCTTGCGCAAAAGCTAATAGGATGTTAACTTCGAATTTAAATCGAAGGATATTATATTGTCCCTTTACAAGCCCCTAGTCAGGCCTCACTTAGAATATGCCATTCAGTTTTGGTGCCCGTATTTGCGTGAGGATATTGATAGGTTAGAAAGGGTTCAGCGTCGTGCCACGAAACTAATTCCGTCATTGCGCAACAAGCCTTATGAAGATAGGATTAAAGTGTTAGACTTGCATTCACTCGAAACTAGGAGATTAAGGGGGAGCTTATTGAAGTTTTCAAAATCGTTAATAACATTGATAACGTAAATTTTGACAAACTGTTCACTTTCGATAATAACAATACTCGTAATAACGGATTTAAATTGCGTGGCAGACGTTTCATTACTAATATCGCTAAAAACGTCTTTACGTTTAAAGTAATTGATAAATGGAATAATCTTCCCACGCCCGTCGTGAACTCTACCAGCGTTAATATCTTTAAGAACCGTTTAGATAGGCATTTTGAAAATATTAACGTTGTTTAAAATAAAAAAAACAATTAGTAAGAGCTGTGTGGGTGGTGGTCGAGGATGAGTCTGTTGACGATTAATGCCAGCTTGTGACATGCCAGCGTGTGATACCAGCAATAAAATTTAAAAAGAAAAAAAATTAGACTAACATGAACGTAGATGTAGCTCGTAGAGTAAACTAACCCACTTTTTGTTTAACTTTACCTACTTTTTTTTTTCTTATCCTCTCTTTACTTGCATGTCTGTAGTTTGCATGGTATGACTGTGAGTTAAGACTGTTTGCATGGTTTGTAAGTGTTCTTATTTTACTTCTTTTCATCTTTCACCCCTTTCCTATTCTCTTGGACTATTTTTATGACTTGTCAGCAGTGCCGGCGGATGATGATGGTGAGTCTTTTTTCTCTTTTTCTGAATGAATATTAACCCATGAGTGATAGGTGTTGCTACTTACTTAACCCCTTATTTTCTTCTCTTAACCCCCTACTCTTTCCTTTCTCTCGGGCTAACCTTAGAGTGGATCTTAGGGTCTTTGTTAACCTTAGCTTCTGTAGATCTGAACTCTTTAACAAATCATTTGCGACGGAAATGAGTATCATTTTTTAATTTAGCACATTGAAAACATTGAAGACCAGCTTTTAAAACTTTCTACCGGAGACTGGTGTAATAGTAAAGAAATACCGAATTCTTTCGCGTAGTTCATCTATGTCTCTTATATTGGTACCAGGGATGTAAACTATAGACTTCAGGGCTTTCCAAACACCATAATCTAGTGGTGAAAGATCGGGGCTTATAGCCGGCCACATATTGGGTTCGATAAAATCCGGTGTTTCGTGTCTCAACGATATGTAAACAGGTGTATTGATCAGTGGCGTCCACGTTTGGAGGCCTGCGTTGAGCAGGAAGGGGGACACATCGAGCAACTTCTCAAGACGAACAACATGCTGAGGTAATCATCTATGAAGTTTGGGAGCTCTTGTCCCCTTACTTTTTCTAATATGACAGTTTACCTTTAAGGGGTCACTTTTTTTTACCCACCCTGTATATTGTAATGTAATGAGTCAAGAGTCACTGAGCGACCAAGCTTGCTACTCAAACAGGTTTTCGCGCAAATTGAAATGCTGAAAACCCAACACTGTATATGACGCGTTCGGTGGAGAAGGGGCGAACGCAACATTTTCGAATTATGCCACAAAATGCAGTTAAAGTTTGTAAACTTTAAACCTTTGTATTTTTATGGTTTATTGAAATGTTGTATGAACTTGAACACATATTTGAGTAAAATATTGTTGTGTAATATGTCGATATAATAAAACGCCAAGAAATTTTACATTATTATTTATTGATAGCTTCTGATGTTAACTGGTGTAATCCATTATTTGGTCCTCTTCGTCGAATGTTGTATTACCTGCTTCAACTGTTTCGGTTTCTTCCAGTTCCTTTAACAATCTTGTATAATAGTTCACTGCAGTTGCAGGCATTAGGTCTGATAATTCTTTGAGATCTTTTATTTTTTCCTTAGTTATTGGCAGCAATTGGGAATACTTTGGTTGCAGTGTCTGCTGGGCTAGATTGAATAAACTGACACTGTAGGATTTTTTCCCTTTCTGCAGTCTGACGGGATGGCTATTATCTGGGGTTGCGCGTTATGCAGTAGATATTACGTAGCCTTCTTTGTGTTGAAAGTCAAATATTAACTTTCTTGCATCTGTAAATTTAGTAGTTGTTGATTTCCTAATGACAATGCACGTTTTTAGGACGTCAAAATCGAGAAAATCAGCCTGTTTCATTTCTACAACTAGGAAGCGCTGCGAAACGGCTGTAGTTATGGCCGAAACATAATCTTTTTTGGTGTAAATAATATTGCTGTAATTATTTTTTATATTTTGTTTAATTTGGCCAAATTGAGCATCACAGGGCATTGTCGAGTGACCAGAAAGTAGATAGATGTGTTCAATGTGAAGCAATGATGCGGAGTGAATTTCTCTGAGATACATTAAAACCTAAATTTTACCGTGAAAGAGTGCAGACTAACATCTAATTTTTTGCATAGGTAAAGCAAAGGTTTTAAAGGATAATTATACGACAAAAAACTCATTTTTCGAATTTTGTGGCGTTCGCCCCTTCTCCACCGAACGCGTCATATATACTGTACCTACACTGTGCTGTGAGTGACCGACAACTATTCGCGGCGACGTTTGATTGGTTAGTTTTGTGAGACGAAGGAAAGGTTTAAGAGTTAATTAAAAAGTCTAAGTATGTTTTCGTGACTGTATATCTTTCTGATAATAAGGAAAGATTTTGTAGCTGCACTCCTCCAAGAATACTTTATTTAAATTTGATTTAAAGAGAATATAGCAGGCCCAAGACGTAACATAAACGAATGTAAAGTTAGGCCAAGCTATAATGTAGATAAACAGTGTCAGGATCATTGTGTTTTCCAGGCGGTCCAGCCATCCAGGTCAAACTTTGCTAATTTCACTAGCCTAGCCTGTTTTACTGTGTCTAGGTTAGGCAAGCTAGTTTTTCCATGTGATAGATTGGTTTATTTAATGGTAATGGTTCAGCATTCCCCCCCCCCCCCCCCCCCCCGTAAAGATCACGCATCACAAATTGATCGGTATAGGGTATTTTGGTGTGTGAAATGACTGAACGTGTCTATATACATAATTACCTATAAAACCCTATACCGAAGAAGGCTGTCTAAATGGTGATGTCCTGATGTACATCCCTGAAAACATTCAAAGTGAACTGCTTATGGCATACTCAAATGGAACCTGTGAACTCTTAATCATCACACTCAGTATAATTAAAGAAGACATAATACTGATGAATCTGTAGCCCCTCAGATAGCTCCCATCTAGAGCTCACTGAAGTTCTGGACAAAATCAGGCAATGCCTAGCTATCATAGACTCAACAAGAGATTTAATCATTACAGGAGACTTTAATCTCCCAAATTGCACCTAGAACCAATATGGTGGTATGAAACCAGGGACAAAAAGATCCAAATCAAAATACCTGGATGAGTTTATGGGAAAAACTACTACTAGTATAGCATTGTTCATTGCCCAACTAGAAAAAATAATATCCTAGATTTAGTGCTGACAAACAATGCAACTACGATTGACCACATTGTTATAATATCAACTATACACTCTGACCATAATGTTATGCACATATTCACAAACTTTTCTCTCTCACAAATATAAGCAAGACCCATGTCAAATAGAATTGCCATACTCTGACTTAAACCTGTACAAGTCAGACTGGACATCAATAAATGTCTGGGAAAAATGAATTAGAAAACCTGGAACCAGAAGAATGATAGAGTAGAATACAATACTGCTATCATCAATTCATCAGCATTATACAAGCACACCAAAGAAAAATTATATTGCAAAGAAGCACCTGACGAAAGAACATAGATACAGAAGGATACTTATGAGAAAGAGAACAAAGCTGTCTAAACAACTGATAAAGCAATTAAGCAATACAAGACGTAGTAACATCCAGAAACAGATTCTGATGTTAGAACTTAAAATAAAGGAGTTGACCTAACCGGGCATTCAGTTGACCTAACGAAAAATGTCTGGTTAGGTCAACTGTACGTCCTTGATGATTGGTTAGGTTAAGTTATGATATTTTTGTTAGTTTAAACAAAAATGATGAGAGCAAAAATACATAATAAACAGTTTGGTAGTCCTGATAATACGTAAGTACCAAATAGCAAATTCTTCTTTAGCTATGCTAAACGCAAAGCAGTTATCAAAACAAGCATTGGCCCATTGCTTGCTAAAGATGGACTAACTCTTACATCTAATCCATAGGAAATGGCAAACATTCTACAATCTCAATATGCTTTAAGCTGGAGTACCCTTGTAGTAGCTAAGAAAATAAAAACTACAGCATTTTTTTAATAGAGAAGAAAATGACCAAGACAGACCATTATTGGAAGATATACAAACAACCATTAGAGGTATACAACAGGCAATAGCAGAGCTACCAGGGAGTTCAGCCCCTGGTCCAGATGGAATTGGAGCCAAGATTCTTAAGGAATGCAAATATACTGGTACTTTATCTCTGCCTTTGAAAATCCTGTGGAGATCTTCACTAGATACCAGTAGAATACCACCAATCATGAAACAAGTAAATACTGTATTACCCCAATCTACAAAGGAGGAGAAAGAAAGAAAGCCAAGAACTATAGACTCATATCCTTGACTTTCCATATTATCAAAATATTTGAGTCTTGAAAAGCCACATTGTCAATTTTATAGAAAATGAACATCTCTTAGAAGCCTTTCAACATGGCTTCAGACAAGAGAGATCCTGTCTTACTGAACTTATAGACCATTGCAACACAATCCTACATTATTTGGAAGAAAACCACAATGTTGCTGTCATCTACTAGACTGTAAAAGCTTTTGACAAGGTTGACCATGGAATATTATTCTATAAACTAAAAGAACTCGGAATTTGTGGAAAAATAGGAAGATGGATCCATGCCTTTCTCTCTGACAGAAAACAAATAACACTTGTAAAGAGAGCAAGATCTACAGAAAAAGAAGTGATTAGTGGAGTGCCACAAGGTACAGTACTGGGACCAGTTCAATTCATTATAATGCTAAACAATATAAACTGTAATCTCGGAAGCTCTCTCCTGCCATTCACAGATGATACCAGAATACTAAGACCAATTACAGAAAAAGAAGACTGTGCAGAGCTACAAACAGATCTACGAACTATATATGCATGGACAGATGCAAATAATATGGACTTCAGTGAAGACAAATTTAAACTAATTAAGTATGGACCAAATAAATGCCTAAAGCAACAATTCAACTACACTGGACCCACAAGAAAAGATATTGTACAAACTGATCATGTAAGGGATCTAGAGGTTATATTATCAGAAGATGCAACATTCAATAGGCACATTGACAAAATAAACCTTATCACGCAAATAACTAATAGGAGATATACTGAGGAAGAATTCAAACCCTTCATTATAATAGTATCTCTAGGCAGGGTTCTCACATGTTTAACTCCTTGACTCAGTACCTTAGAGATACAAGTGCAGTCCTAGTAGATACTTTTAAAAAATATTTGGACATGTTTTTAGCCAATATACCTGACTAACCCACAGTGCCAGGATATTCCTCTGCCAGACCAGCCCTCACAAATTCAGTAGTGAACCAAATCGTATGGCAAGAGCAAGAGAAAAGGGTGGTGACTACGTCATGGCCCTGCCTCAGGAGGTACGGTACTGAGTGGACTTCGTGGGAGCAGCACACCCTTCGGGCAGAAGTGCTTCAAGGTAAAATTCAAGGTTTTGTAAACCAGCAGTTGTCTGAACCAAGACTGCCATATAGGCAAGAGGTACACAGTATCTGAAGACAGGACATTGCACAATAACACATTAAAGCTGTTTTGGACCCTAGTAATGAAATTACGGTATATACACAGGTCCACAAAAGTATTTACAAATTGAGAAATATTATCAAGATATTAATGGTACCTTTATTTTTTGCGATTTATTAAAATTTATTTTGTTAATATTTATTTTATTTTTTATGGTAATTTAGGTTATGCAGAACATAAATAAATTAGTATAAGACAGTAATTATGAGATTAAATACAATATTTTGCCACTTTAAAAGTCATTATAATTAATTCCCATAGAGTTTCTTCAATATTTTGATAATTTGGCATCACTAAATTAAAAGTCCTCTAATTTTGAAATTAGTAGCACAGACTACGCGCAGTTTTAGTATGCTGTCAGCCTCAATACAAGAAGGTTCATTTTAATGCTGTTCAACTAAATTTTTACTTATATATTTCCAATTTGAGAGGATGGTTAAGACATGCGAGTTATCTAGCCAAGAGTTAGGAGAATTGACTGCTCTTGTTAAAATTAGTAATTATTCCAATACAAGTATTGTAAAAATGCTGAAGATAAGTGAAGGTACAGTCAGATACCATAAGAAACGTATTACTAAAGAAGTATATGTAAGTTAGTCCAAACTGGAAGAAAGAGGGTTTTGTCAAAGTGTGGTGTAAGGCATCTAAAATTTCTGGCTTTGGAGAATAGATTTATGACAGCAAATGACTTCAGTAAAGAATTAGTGAAAGTGGGAGAAACTAAAGTTAGTGCTGATACAGTAAGAAGGTTAACAGATAATAAAATATTTGCTAGAGTGAATAAGAAAAAACCTTTATTGTCAAAGAAGAATGTGATAGCATGATTAGAAGTTGCTATTCAACATAAAGATTGGGATGCTGAGAACTGGTTGAAAATTGTATAGAGTGATGAGCATTGAGCGCAGATTCAAAATTTTTGGTAGTGATAAAAGCAGGGCTGTGGAGTTGGAGCTTGAAGCAATTTTGGTGAGTGGAGCTGGAGCCAGTTATTTTTGGGAAGCTGGAGCTGTAGCTGGAGCTGATAAAAAATGTGTCAGCTCTGGCTCCAGCCCAATACAAAGAGTTCATATTTAGATACAAACTTTTTTATGCTATTTTTTTTTTTATTTTGAATGATTTCTAATTGGACTTAATTTTTTTCAGGAAATGTGTTAATTTTTAGAAACTTAAACTAGTAAGCTTAATTTTTAAAAATTGAAAATATTAAGTTTCATTCTTCTTTTTTTGAGCCCTTTCATAATGACAACTAGATCTCAAAGTCAAACAAAGTCCACATTATTTGAATACTTCACAGTTTCTACAGATGGAAAATATTTCATTTGTCACTGTAAGAAAGAAAATAATGATGAACAATTATGTGAAACTAAAATTAGTTCTTGTACAAGCTATGATACAAAAGTACCAACCCAGACTGGCAAGACATCAAATTTAAAGAGACATCTACAATGATTTCATCCAAAAATTTTAGAAATTGTTAATAAGAAAGACTGAAGCAAGTCAAGCATCCACCTCAACTAAAAGTAAAATTTGACCTGGGGGACAATTGCAAATGTCACCATTAACAAGTTTCTTTCCTAGTAATAAAGTTACTGTAAATATGACCTCAGATAAATTCAAGAAGTACATCATAGAAATGGTGGTAAAAAATAGTATACCTTTATCTTTTTTCTCAACACCAGCTTTTTTAGGTCTTAATGGAGAAATGGCCAGTAAACTCCAAGTTTCTTTGGATAGAAATAGCATTAGAAAGATTGTGATTGAAGATGCCACACACAAAAAGGAGGAACTTCAAAGAACTCTTAAGGAGTGCTTTGTGTTCCTCAAAATGGATGGATGCACTCGCCATAGAGTTAATTATTTTGCCATTAATCTGAGATATATAGATGACAATAATAAAAAGGTGACTCCGACACTGGCAGTAAGGAATACACATGCACATCACACCAATGAATATCTTTCTAAGTTAGTCGAAACTGTCTTACAAGATTTTAAAATAAAAAAAGAACAAGTTCTATGTATTGTCACTGACAATGCTTCGAATATGCTAAGCACTATTGAAAAACTAAATAGAGGGACAGTTACTAAGGAAATAATGGAAAATGAAGATGACATTTCTGAAATTGATTCTGCAAATGAAATGATAGTGACAGAACAAGATGATGAACTTCTAGATGATATTGCTGAAGAAGCCACTATGCTATCTCATATTCAACACATGTGCTGTGTTGTGCATACATTGCAGTTAGCGATAAGGGATGGATTAAAAGAATGACATGTAGCAACTATGATCAGCAAGTTCAGACAGGTATCCACTGCAGCCAGAACACCAAAAATAGACTCTATTGTGAAGAAACATTCAGGTATGGGAGCTATTTTAGATAAAGATACTCGGTGGGGCAGCACCTATTTGATGATTAAGCGTTTGCTTGATCTGAAACCACATCTTGAAGACCTGGCAAATCAAAATGTCTCATTAACTGAAAATGAATGGATGCAATTGACCCAATTAGAAGTTCTGCTTCGTTACCCTTTTGCTGTCACTAAAAAGTTTCAAACAGAAGAATCAACTTCTGGTGAATTCTTGTTGGCATGGAAAGAATTAATATTTCGTTTTCGTCTCAATCAAACAGGAGGACTACTTGCTGAGGGAATTGTTTCTTCGATGAAGAAAAGAGAGGTATTACTATTAGAAAATGCAATTGTATTAGCTGCTGTTTACATAGACCCAATGAACAGAGTTCTAGTAAATGAAGATCAAAAAGCTAAAGGAAAAGAGGCCCTCTATGACATTGCATTGCGCATGGAAAAGCTGGTATCTGAAAAACCAGACGCCCAGAATGAAGAAGATAGCAGCATTACCAACCAATCATCCTCTTCAAATGATGAGGAAGATTTCACAAAATATTTGGACAGAATAGATAGATCAAATGCAAAACGTCTCAAAGTAGAATTAAAGAATCCTCCACAGATGAAAATAACCAAATTCAAGCAAGAATTCTATGCTGAATTAAAGGAAGTAGAAAAATACAACCACTCCTCTAAACTGACAGTTGACGATGTCATACCCTTATATCCAAAGATTATAAGGAATGTAGCTAGTATTGTATCAGCTCTACCACCCACACAAGTCAGTGTAGAACGCCTCTTTTCAGCACTGAGAATAGCTAAATCTGATTTAAGAGCATCAATGAAGGATGACTTAGCAGAAGCCATTTTATTTCTGAGGACAGGCATGTAATGAAGATGTATAAAAAGTAGTAAAAATTATTTTAATTTTTTTAAAAGGCTACATTTTCCAAATAAACATTCTATAATACAAATGAAGGATCAAGTAAAGATAATCCCTCCCAGGTCACACTAGTAAAGCAAATCCCTCCCAAAAATGACCAAGTAAAGATAATCCCTCCCAGAAAGTAAAGTAAAAAAGTGAAGCAGTGACATAAGGATAAAAATTAAGAGAATCTTTTTTAAAAAATGATTTATTTGAAAACAAAATTTATTAAAATTCATTTATTACAATGGATCAAGTAAAGATAAGCACCCCCAACCTTTTTTAGTTAGCTTTATAAGGCTAACTAATGAAAATATCATGACTTAACCTAACCAATCGTTAGGTCAACTGTACGCCCTTGATGATTGGTTAGGTTAGGTCATGATATTTTCGTTAGTTAGCCTTATAAAGCTAACTAAAAAAGGTTGGGGTTGCTTAACTTTACTTGATCCAAAGACTTTAATTAAAGTGGTATTGCGGTAAAGCGGTATTACCAACTTTACCAAGTAAAGATGATCCCTCCCAAAAAATGATCAAGTAAAGATAGTCCCTCCTTTTTCTGTTGGGAGGGATTATCTTTACTTGATCCCAAACGAATAACGTCTTTTTTTTGTCTTTTTGTAAAACATTTTTTTTTGTCATGAAAGGTGTAGGTAATATTATTATTAATAAATGATAAAAAAAAGCCACAAAGGCATAGCTATAGTCATTAGAATTTAGATTAATAGCTGCAACAGGCTTTGGTCTAAATTTTAAAAAGTAGCCTGATGAATCATGTGATGGTGATGAAATGTTTTGTGTGGCTGCCTGCTATGGCCTATGAGTAGCAAGGTACAATTTCAAGAGATTTATCAATCATTAATATATGGTGAGAGGAGCTGGAGCTGGAGCTGGAGCCGGAAATTTGAAAATGTTGTAGCTGGAGCCGGAGCTTAAGATTTTGGTGCCAGCTCCGCAGCCCTGGATAAAAGGAGGAAAATTGTTAATAGACAATAAAGAACAAGAATGAATGCCTTATTCCAATGGTGAAACAAAAAAGGAGGTGGAGGAATCAATGTTGGGGCTGCTGCTCATCAAAGGGAGTTGGAAAATTACACTGAATCACTGGGAATGAAAATGGACACATGGATCTCAATATGTATTCAAACATCTATTCACTAATATTGCAATCCCAGCTGCTAAAGAACTTCATGGAAATTATGCAAACTTCATATTTCAACAGGATAATGATCCTAAGCATAGTGCTAAATCACTAAAACAGCTCTACAGTAAGCTTGAAGAAGAAGGGTTTAAAATGCTAGGATGGCCATCTCAGAGTCCAGATTTAAATCCTATTGAACATCTTTGGGATGAGCTTGATAGAAAAGTAAGAACAAGAGAAGTTAAGGAAAAAATAAAAAGAATTATGGAGAGTTCTTTAACAAGAGTGGTATAAAATCAGTCCTGAATCATGCATGAAGTTGGTTGACTCAATGCCTTGGCATCTTGAACTAGTCTGAAAGAACAAGGATGGCCATACAGGATACTAATTTTCATAAGTTTCTATAAATAAATTTTTACAAATATGTATGGTATTTTTCTTTTATTAACCTGTTTTATTGTCAAATATATCAAATATTATTATATTACTATTAAATATTTTATTATATACACATTCTTATTCCAAATATATACATATTACAACTTATGATTCACAAATACTTTTGTGGACCAGTGTATATTCTTCCGGTTTAACATTTGGCACGTAGGTAGGTTATGCGTAGTAGACATAAAACTGGCACTGCACCATTTTGGTTCCCTACATAGCATACAGAAAATATTATTATATAAGCAATAGAGTTTATTCATAGCAGTTTCTGTATAGTTCCACCACATATGGGATGTATACAATGCAGTACAGTAAGTTCTAAAAAGATAAGTTTTAACTGATTCTGAACACACACCAAATTTCCTTACTAGCATGTTACCCTGTACATAAACTTTTTACATTGCCATTTAATGTAAAGTTCATCGCACAGAGCTCTTGTGAGTAATTACATGACCTAAGTATTTACATTATGTCTTTGATAGGTATTGTCTGACCATTCTTTTCAAAAGACCCACTTGATACATGTTTCAGTAGATTACACCTAAAAATCAAAATACAACCCTTTGCCCCATTATAGGTGATGTCATTTTCTATACCATATTGTTCACATATCTCTAATAGTACCCTTAGCCCATGGGGGGAGGGTGGCAGAAGAACAAGGTCATCAGCATACATTAAATCAGGGGTCAGCAACCTTTTGAACGCAGTGTGCCAGTTTATAATTAGCTAATGCCATTTTTACGCCCCTGTGTGCTAAGTATAATTTTCATATGCATATTTCATAGAATGGTCTGCTCTATTTCAATGGACCAACAAACAAATCAAAGTGCTTTTGACTTGTATTTTAAACACACACACACACACACACACACACACACACACACACACACACACACACACACAGCCATCGTACTGATCAAATAAAATATGGTTATCAAAATTTTTTAAATTAAAATGAAGTATATAAAAAGGGCATAAGGACAGTTTGATACTGTCCTTTATAATTTTTTAATTTCAGTATATAATAATAAATATAATATATAATAATTTAATATAATTTCACAATTTAAATTTTTTTTTTTAATTGCAGTTTTTTGGGAATCACTTGGTGTGCCTTGGACAATCACCTCGCATGCCAACTCTGGCATATGTGCCTATGGTTGCCGACCCCTGCATTAAATGATTAATTTTTTCCTTTCCAATGACACAGCCGGTATGTGCAGTTTTTAGTTCATTGGTAAGGTCATCCATGTATATACAGAAAAGATAGGGTGATAATATTACCTCCCTGCCTAACACCATTAGTTATGGTACCTTAAAACCTGGTGATACAGTGCTTTTCCATCTTACAAACATGGTCTCTGTATACCAGAATACAAGTATCCTAAGTATATAATTAGTTACCCCTCAACACAAGAGTTTCTTGAAAAGTTTGTGATGGTTAACTCTTATCAAATGATTTTGCTGCATCCCAAAAACAGGAATATACATTGCTACTTGACATCTTATATTTTAAGATGGCTTCCTTTAGCTTATAAATACACATGTCCGTACCATGTTTCACTCTGAAACCAAACTGATTGTCATAAGTCTGCAAGTAAGTACTTATCCTATTATAAGTGACATATTCTAACACCTTAGAAAGGATACTGGCTACATTTTAATTATATATAATAATAAAAAATCTTGCAAAATGTCATCAAGTCAGCTAATTAATATACCGGTACAACTATTTGCTACAACCAAAGTAGCCTACATAACTGAAGCTAAGAATATACAATATTTACAAACTATCTCATTCATGAAAGATTCTAAATTTTTCTTAAAATTAACTAATGAACTACTGTTTACCACATCATATGGCAAGTCATTCCAAAAATCTACTACCATACTCTATGACAAAAAGTATTTTCTTAGATCAAGTCTACAAGCTGTTTTCTAATTTTCTTATGTCCACAAGTTATTCCATCTGTCTCTAGTGAGAAAAAATTACGTGCTTCTAAATTGTCCAAACCTGAAAACATTTTGAACATCTGTATTACATCTCCCCTCATACAGTGACTCTCAAAACTAAACATACCTAGTTCCTTTAATCTATCCTGTATTCCAATCTTCTTAGGTTAGGGATAAGCTTGGTTGCCCTACATTGCACACCTTCTTGAAAGCATATCAGTATCATGGATTAATATTTGTTTTAGCACATGACCTGGACTTTGAGATGACAATAGGTTTTTCTTATGTAGAATTTAAATCTGAATCTATTTTCTTTTGTGGTATTTCTTGTGCAAATTGATATTAACAAAGATATAAGCAATTTTTGGATTGATTGAAATCATGTGGGAGGATTGTGAGAGTTTCTTTGCGCATGCATAGATGCATTTCCTGGGAAGAAAATGACATTGAGCTCCAAATTCAAATTCATCATGGCTGTTGTGTGTACCAGTTGTGACCTCTCCTATTACAATATCATTAAGTGGTGTTTGGCATGAAAATTGGTTTTTCTGGTGTATTTCATTGTTATTTGTGCATTTCTTTCCTTCAAGTATCCTCACAGGGTGTCTGGGGGCAAAGCCCTTGGCTAGGAGCATGGCATTAGGCCTAGGTTAGGTTCTACAGATCTACAGAAGCTAAGGCTAACAAAGACCCTAAGGTCCACTCTAAGGTTAGCCCGAGAGAAAGAAGAAAGTAAGGGGTTCAGTAAGTAGCAAAACTTATCACTCATGGTTAAAATTCATTCAGAAAAAGAAAAAGAAAGACACCACCATCATCTGCTGGCCACTGCTGACAAGTCGGAAAAATAGTCAGAGAGAATATTTCCAGCTGTTGCAGACTGGTCCCCCACTCCATAGGGAGGTAGAGGATGCAGCCCACTCTGCCAGAAAGGGGTGCATGATTCCAGATTTGAACAAATTTACTGGAGCACAGCTCTGAATTTACTTTTTTTTCCCTTACACCACTAGATAGGTTAATGATAGTAAACTCTTGAATTGACGACATACCAATTACAAATTGTTTTAGCTAAACATATTGATGAAGTTGGTTCATTTTTCTGAGGTCTAGCACTAGCACATTTTGTGAACAAACTAAATGACTGCTTTGCCGTATCTCTTTGCTGCACTTCATCCTGGTATTTCTTTACTGCAATATCTAAGCTGTGGGCCCAAACTCTGGGACCTCTTGTATTGTAACAAATATTTTTTTTGGAATTAAAATGTTCCTCCCAGTTTTGCTTCTTTGAATATTTGTTCTTGCATTGACCACAAAAGTAACCCCTTTTAACACCCTCACTTTTCTCTCCAACTTCATCAATATTAGGATCCATTATTGATTATTGACTACCTGAAAAAATACAAAATAAGTAAAAGTTAGTAAATATAGTATGGTAAAAGTGAGTAAAAGTAAGTAAATATAGTACAATGAAAGTAAGTAAAAGTAAGTGCTTTAAACTTAGTAAAAGTAAGTTTAAACTTAACTAAACTTTTCAATTCTAGAGTCATGGTGGATTACTTAAAACCACACAAGTAATTATCTGGCCAATTTATCAAACCTGGCCGAGATCAATGGAACATAGTCCAATCCTGATAATTTTATATTAAAAAAATATACGTTTTAATACAATTTTAATTATCAAAACATTGAAGCTTAACAAAAAATAAAAATAATTGTTAAATATGGAATTACCAACTAAACTTAAAATAACTAAATTTGTAATTTAAAAAAATTGGTTTGTACAAGAACGTATACGCAAAAAAATTGCATAACGTCTAGCGGATGAACAAAACCCAAACCCAAATTTACTTTTTCTCATGGTCAAATTTACTGGAGCAATGCTCCCAAGATCCCAGGAATCTGGAGTCATGAAGGGGTGAAAGATGAAAAGAAGTAAAATAAGAACGCATTACAAACCATGCAACACATTCTTAACTCAAAGCAACACATACCTCCAGCAGCAGTTGCAGACTGGTCCTCCACTCCATAGGGAGGTAGAGGATGGAGCCCACTCTGCTGGAAGGGGGTGGAAGATGAAAAAAAGAAGTAAAATAAGAACGCATTACAACCATGCAACACTTTCTTAACTCAAACACTATCATACCATGCAAACTACAGACATGCAAAGAAGGAGAGAAAGAAAAAGTATAAAGAACAACAAAAAGTGGGATAGTTTACACTACGAGCTACATCATCTAAGTTCGTGTTAGTCTAATTTCTGTTATTATTATTAATAATCTTTTAAAGTATCATTATGGACATAAAAGAATACAGTTAGGTCAACTGTATGCCCTTGACAATTGGTTAGGTTTAGTTGTGATATTTTTGGCAAAAAGTCTGGGGTCTGGGATAACAGGAAAGTACCGAATTTTCTATATTTGTAACTGGGGCAACTACTTTTGTATCATCTGCAAATTTAGAAATTTTACAACCTACTCCTTTCTTTAAATCATTTAGATATAAAATAAAGAGTAATGGACCTAAAACTGATCCCTGTGGTACCCCACTTTTCCCTATTCATGACCATTTAGAATTATTCTCTGTTCTCTGTCTTCCAACCATTTTTCCACCCAATTTATAACTGCCCCTAATATCCCATGAGCTTTTAATTTATATAGAAGTCTCCTATGTGGAACCTTGTCAAATGCTTTACTAAAATCCAAATAAATAACATTACATCATTTCCATTATCTACCTGATCAGTTACAAACTCTAAAAAGTCTAAGAGATTAGACAAACAAGACTTTCCTGGTCTAAATCCATGTTGTGAACTTGAAATAAGATTAACCTTCTCAAAATGATCTTGAATATTATTATTTATAATTCTTTCTAGTATCTTTCCTACTAATGATGTTAAACTAACAGGCCTATAATTTCCTACCTCCTCCTTACTACCCTTTTTGTAAATGGGTACTATATTTGCTTTTTTCCATTCATCTTCATCTGTTACTTTTGCATAATTAATAGACCTAGCAAATATATGATCAGGTCCAGCAGCTTTATTTGACTTCAATGTATGAAGCACTTGCCTAACATCATCCTTCCTTACATGAACATGATCAAGAATGACTGAATTTACAGAATCTAAAGAATTAAAATAAAATTTATTGAAATTTTCTTCAGTAAAAATGGAACTAAAATAATCATTAAAAATACCAACACTATCCTGATCTTTTTCAAACATTGTCATCATGTTTTATTGGGCCAATCCTATCATGCTTTTTATTACTATATTTACAAAAACTAGAGAATTTCTTTGGATCTTTATTGCTATTTCTACTAGATTTATTTTACTCTGCCTTTTGTTCTTCCTAATCAAACTATTTAGCTTATTTTGTAACTGCCTATAATTATCCAAGTCCAAAATACTATCACTGCCTTTAAATTCCATGAATACCCTTTTTTTATTTTTAATAATTTTAGCTATTTCCTTATTCCACTATACAGTTTCCTAATCTTGTTATTCCTAACAGTTCTGAAAGGAATACACCTACATTGCACATCCTCTGAAATTTCTTTGAATCTAGACTACATCTCAATAGCATTTTTATTGGCAAATTCATTATCCCACTTCACTGAGCCTAACAACTCCCTAAATTTACTATAGTCACCTTTGAGAAGCAAGAGACCAGATGGTCATTGTTGACCAGATCTCTATTTAATTCTATCTTAAAAGCATATGATCCAATGATCACTATTTCCTAATGACTCTCCTACTGCAAGTTCCCTAATAAGTTCATGATCATTGGAAAGAACCAGATCTAAGAATTATCCCAACAGCCTTTAGTCAGGGCCTGCTTAAGGGGTGAGCCAACATGGCACTGGCTCAGGGTGCCAAATCAAAAGAGCAACAGGAAAAAAAAAGACAAAATATCACTATCCATCAACAAGAAACAAGTGAACAGTTTAAAAAAGGAATTCTACATAGACATTTAGGGCACAGGAGGTGAGGGAGGAGGGCAATGTAAACAATGGCCAGCTATTTCTCACGCAGCACTAACTCTCACCAGACCACTGCAATTTTTCTTAATTTTTTAACCATATTATAGGTAAATTATCAGCACTGCTACATCAGAGAATATATAATAAGGGTGTGTTCATGTTTTAGTGTACATGTTTTAGTGTACATTTCCTTATGCCAAATTTTGCTGATGAATGTTTTCCTACCAGTAGAGGTAGGGGGTAAAATGGCATGTTGTCAAAAACAAGTGATCATAGCCTCATTTTGTGTGAAAATACATGAATATGAAGTTTTGAAAAGGTTTTTTGCTGAAAATTGTGTATACAAAAATTGCACCACAATTTACTGATTTTTAGCGTCAAAACAGCATTAGGGGGGTCAAAATTATGATTTTTGGAAATACCACTGTGTGCTTGGGAATGATTAGAGTTCTTGATATATATCTTTGGTAGCAAATAGAATTGTCATTTGTATTATATTTTTGATAAATTTATGCTAGAATTTTAGTCACGCTTGAGTGATTTTGGAGAAAAATTGGCCTGTTCAAGCTCAAAATCCAGACATTTTGTGGTTTTCCAATCATTTATTGACAGAAAATGCAAATTAAAAGCACACCGTTCTTATGACTGATTTTCTATTTCATTTTTTGCACTGCATGCTTGAAAGCTGTCACAATATCATTAATGTTAGTCAAGGCGAATCGGTTGATACAGGAATCAAACTTCCATTCACCTTCAACAACGACATCAAGAATTTGTTCGTGCTGAACTGTCTGAATGTCGTCTTGTGCTGGGTACTGCCACCACTTGTTCATGCCCTTCTTCTCACGGCATAAGTGGTCCAAAGTCATTGACTTGTCTGCAATGAACCAGTTGTACTCTCCATTTTTCTCTTCATCCTGCCAAATGACAGCACATAGCTGATTCACCTCCAAGCACATGATTTTGTTGGTGGCAGGGGTGGTGGATGAAGACTTTGAAATAAGTTCCAGCGTTTGGCAGTTAGATGCCAAGTTTGCAACTGTAGCAGTTGATACCTCATTGGCATTTGAGTCATCTTCACTCAGCAATATGAGGAGGTTCTCAAGTTTTTCATCGTGAGATATACTGTTTTGACAATATAATTCTGGGTGCTGCAGTTTGTCACTCTTGTGGGTGTGTGAATAGTATGCCATCTCAGTTTTCACTATAAATTCTGCTTGACTTGGCCTCATCTGAAGAGTTTGCATTAACTCTTCAGGTGTTGTACATGGCCCTGACCAAGT
Organism: Bathynomus jamesi; assembly: GCA_023014485.1. Lineage (NCBI taxonomy): Eukaryota > Metazoa > Arthropoda > Malacostraca > Isopoda > Cirolanidae > Bathynomus > Bathynomus jamesi. The sequence goes on from JAJOZX010002073.1 coordinate 306,937, forward strand.
TTTGCAGTTTGTGAGAAGCTTTTTTGTGTGGTCACTGGCATTTCTCTTTTTAGCCATTTTGAGCTCGATTCGAGCCTTTAGCTTTGTTTTTTGAGCGTTGTTCCAGCTTTTTTCTCGATCCAGTAACACTTTCGTGATTCTTTTAGTGCTGCTTTGCACTGCGCCCTGCCGTGCTTTATACAGGCACAAATCGTTTCTCAATGACTTAGCAGTGAATTTTTTGTTTCGACACTTTGCAGCTTTTGCTGCCCTCTTGTCGAACACAGCCAGGTTTCGTTCAGCAGCAAGATTGTTCGTTGGTAAACCTAAGAGTTGCGAGTCTGGCAAGCTGGAGATATCGCTTGCTTGTAAGCTTTGGTTTACATGTGCAAATCCATATTCTCTCCCACATTGAAGCTTAATGCCTTCAGCTGCTGCTACACACATTTTCTCAAGTATGTGGAGACTTAAGGCATCCTGCAGTTTCTGTACCTGTATGCCTGTATGCTTTTTGGTTGTGTCGCCTCTGAAAATATTGCGATTGCTGCATCATACCAAGTAGGTAGCTTGTCACCAAAAATGAACACTAGCTTTTGTGCCATTGCTAGGCGTGGTTGCTACTGATCGGCTGATTTTAAAGCGTTGCTTTTCCAAACTTTTATCACATTATTTCACAAAAAGTGCTAAAAGTAAAACAATCACCAATTTCTGTATTCTAAACAAAAAAGATAGAATAAATATGTAAATTATCTGAAATATAGAAATGTACAAAGGTTAATATCTCATGTGAAGAGCAGCAGAACATTCAATAATATGTTATTAAATAAGTTTTTATGTTATAAGACTTAGTTTTGAAGTGGTTTAGCTATAAAATTGCAAACATACTAAAAAATGGTGGTTTTCGAGTAAATTTGAGTGCAATTTTTGTGTATAAGCCAAAACCAATTTTTTTTGCTTGAATCATGTTATTGGCATGAAAAGCTGTCATTTGAGCCTATGATCACTCAAATCTGAGCACATGACCCTCAGACCCCCCTCTACCCCCTACCTCTACTACCAGCAAAAATATGTTTAGCTCATATTTTAGCTCTGTTCTTTTGTTGAAATGTAGAATCTTGCATTAGTGGTAGCTATAGGAGGATATCAACATATGAAGTAATGTCGACACCTTGTGTTCAAGAAGGTGTTTTAAGAATGATATGAATGTGTGTGGTTCAAAATTTAAATATAACTACAAAATTATGGAAACAAATACTGTATGTGATGTTTGCTCAAGAATTTAGTGATGACTGAGTGTTTGCCTAGTAGCCTACTACCACTTTCTTGCAACTTTCCCTTTGTTTTTACTATAATAATAGGCCCAATTCATCCAAATATGCAAGTAAAATGTGTTTATATCTGGTGGTGTACATTTTAGTGATAAGTAGCTAGTGGAAAATTAGGTTGAATGGAATAAAAGTAACTTTTATGTAATTAATTTTTACTTGAAAGGCCTATCTCATTGATATTATCTTTAATTATGTGTACTTGTCTATTAGGCCTGGATAATATTTTTAAATTTTCTAAATATTGATTTTTCATCACTGATAATAAGATATTAAAAACATTAACTAAAAATATTTACTTTTCTGCGTAAATCAGATATTTTCAAGACTATAATTTAAAAAATTAGCTGTTTTTATTTATTTTTTAATTTTTCCAGCAATGTATGGGAAAAAGAAACCATCAGGAGCAGAATATCGGAAGAGAAAACCCAAAAAGGAATTGTCCATAAATCTTGCAATTCATGTGCTCAAAAAATTTGATGGCATCATTGCCAAATCTTTTTGTGGCACTGAGAATTCTTGTAGCATTGTCAGTGTCAGTGGCCAGCACAGAATGGAGCTTTTCAAAGATGAAATTAATCAAAACTTATCTCCATTCCATGATGAAACAAGATTGGTTGGATGGGTCAGCAACCTTATCAATTGAACATGCCATCACCAAGGATTTAGATCTGGATGAAATAATCCAACGATTTGCAGCTGCTAAGGCCCGAATAGTTAATCTTTGAAGCTGAAATTTTAATGAGTATGTATGTTATTAATGCTATTTGGTTAATGGTTATTGAATTCAAATTAATAAAATATATTTTTTAATTTTAAGATTTTGCTAAAATGTACTGAATGAAATAAAGAATAAAATTATATAAAAAAATTTTTTTTTTAACTAAAAAAACCTTTATATAAAAAATCAAAAATGGGATGGGAGTGGGTGCCAAAGCAAAATTGGCTCAGGGCACCAGAACCCTTTGAGCTGGCCCTGCCTCTAGTGAGAAAAAGTTGTGTACAGGTACATCTAAATTGTCCAAACCTGAAAACATTTTGAACATCTGTATCATATCTCCCCTCATACACACTCAAAACTAAACATACCTAGTTCCTTTAATCTATCCCTGTATTCTAATCTTAGGTGAGGGATAAGCTTGGTTACCCTATGTTCCACACCTTCAAGCATGTCAATATTATATAGTTTACAGATGACTTTCTTACTCTTGTAACTAACATTCCTCTTAATAATACCTAACATTTTATTTGCTTTACTTCCAGCCTCTAAGCACTGCTTAGAAAGTTTTAGAGCACTACCAACTATAACACCAAGAGCTTTTTCCTGGCTAACATCCCCTAACCAGTTCCATTGCATCTCATACTAACTAAAGTTTTCATTATTTCTACCAAAATGCATGACTTTGCATTTTTTTAAGTAAATAAGTTTTATATCATGCGAGTGTCCTTGTCCAAGGGCATAGCTACTGTGGAGCAATTGGAACAGTTTGCTTCAGGCATTGCAAAAATAGGGGGTGCAGAATTTGCCAACATTGAATGTTTACCTATGCTGCAAATTTACCAACATTGAATCTTGCAGTCTGTCTTGTTTTGACTTAACAATACCGGGTGTACATAAAGTCAGGATCTATTTTTGTGAAGCACTTGGAAATTATATGGAATTCAATCATAAAATGATAAAGTGGTAACATTTATTAAATAATTAAGAGTAGGATTCGACGTGACGCCCATCAGTATCCCTGCACAGCTCAAATCGTTCCGCAGCATTTCTAAACACATTCTGGAGCATTTGCGGGGTTATGTTATCTGCAGCAGTTGTATACGCGTACGTAAGTTTTCAAGACTCGTAATCTTCGTCTGATAGACGTGCGATTTGATAAAGCCCCATGCAAAGAAATCTAAAGGGGTTAAATCTGGTGATCTCGCTGGCCAAGGTCTGTTGCTTCCATGTCCGATCCAGCGATTTGGAAAACGACCATTTAGATAATCCTGAACAATTTTGGCGTAGTGACAAGGAGCACCATCATGTTGATAGACGATGGTACTAACAATCCTATCCCCGTCATCTATCAACATGATGGTGCTCCTTGTCACTATGCCAAAATTGTTCAGGATTATCTAAATGGACGTTTTCCAAATCGCTGGATCGGATGCGGAAGCAACAGACCTTGGCCAGCAAGATCACCAGATTTAACCCCTTTAGATTTCTTTGCATGGGGCTTTATTAAATCGCACGTCTATCAGACGAAGATTACGAGTCTTGAAAACTTATGTACACGTATACGAACTGCTGCAGATAACATAACCCCGCAAATGCTCCAGAATGTGTTTAGAAATGCTGCGGAACGATTTGAGCTGTGCAGGGATACTGATGGGCATCATGTCGAATCCTACTCTTAATTATTTAATAAATGTTACCACTTTATCATTTTATGATTGAATTCCATATAATTTCCAAGTGCTTCACAAAAATAGATCCTGACTTTATGTACACCCTGTATAATGACTTGGCTTGTCAGACAACAAATGTTCTGTTGAAGCAGAAAAATTACTCGCATGAAATGTATAAATTAGCACTTAAAAATTCCTACTGTAAAGATGATTATTGCTTGGACTTATATACCCTATTTCACCTTATTGACGCTGAGTAGAATAAACTGCAGAAGTGCATGTGCACTACTCACTGAGAAGGGGTGGAGTTAGTTAGTTAACTCTGCTCCATGCTACGCCACTGAGTTAGTACAGTGCCCGCGAAAAGTATCCGATCACTCAAGAAAATACAATATTTTCCCTTAATATTCAGAGACACGTAATTCACTTTCTATTTGTTCTAGCGACATCTGGTAACTTTGAGGTTGCTCGCTGATATGAGAGCTATCCAACGCATTCTCAAATTAGTGTTCTGGTAGCCTTCGTTGCGGGTGGCTGTGTCTCAAATTTGTCAGATTTCACTGTTTGTGTAAATTTCTTGATATTTTTTTTTTTTTCAGAAAGTGGTGTAAATAAAATTTATATATAATGTGTGCTAAAAAACAACTTAAGAGTGATTGTCGAGGTGCTATTGTTGCTTTGCATGCATGTGGGAAATCACAGAGACAGATAGCTAAGGAATTAAACATATCCCAAAGTACCGTTAATTTATGGGTTTCACGGGCTAAGAACAATGGTGGCCTAACCACGCCAGTCCCTAAAAAACGATCTGGCAGACCGAGAAAAACAAATTCGCGAACAGACAAACTTATGAAACGTTTAGTATTGAAAAACCCAACAATAACTGCGAAAGAAATAAAATTTAATATGAATAATTTGTTATCTGGTGTTTCTGAACGAACTATCCAGGAGCGGCTCCAAAAAGAACTCGGATTACCATCTCGCCATGCTGCTAAGAAACCGTTCATTAATGAAAAAATGCGTAAAAACGTGTCGCATTTTGTAAAAAATACATTCATTGGACTGTTGATGACTGGAAGAAGGTTTTATTTAGCGATGAGTCGACATTTTTGACATTCAGAAAGGTTCCAAAAAAGGTTCGCCGGCCTATTGGCTCAAATAGGATGGACCCTAAATACACCCTAAAGACAATGAAACACCCTCCAAGTGTGATGGTTTGGGGTTGTTTCGGTTACTATGGGCGTGGAAACTTATATTTTCTTCCGAAGAACACAACTATGAATGGTGCACGGTATTTAGCAATGCTACAGGATAAACTTCCAATGGCAATGGCAATCCAAAGGACAAAAACATACATGCATGATGGTGCACCATGTCACAGGGCCAAAATAGTGACAAAATGGATTACTGACAATAAATTTGATATTTTGGATTGGCCTGGTAATAGTCCAGATCTCAATCCGATAGAAAATCTGTGGCTAATAATAAAAAATAAGGTTGAATGCCACGACACTGGCTCAGTCGAAAAATTACAAGAGGCCATCAAAAAGGTATGGTGCAAGGAAATATCAGTGGAAGTTTGTCAAAACTTGATTAAATCCATGCCAAAATGTCTAGAACAAGTCATCCAAACCAAAGGACAGATGACAAAATACTAATATAAGGTTAGTATACATTTAAACATTGTTTTTTATGTAAAAAATACAAATTTCAAGGGTGATCGGATACTTTTCGCGGGCACTGTATATGTAATTTGTTTGTAGCTGTGACAGTTTGTGTTTTTTGTGTGCTTAAATTGCTGATTGTAATATAAATTTTAATAAAATAATCACTTTATTATAAACTTTTATAAGCTATAAGTGAAAAATATTTGTAAAGCGATTTACTTTTAAGGTAAGTGTATTATTAGTATTTGTTACAATTAATTGCTTAATTTTCATAAGTAAGTTAAATTTGTATAAATAAATGGCACTTACCCCCCCCCCCCCCCCCCCCATTTCTTTTTTCGCAATTAGGTCAACTGTTGTATGCCCTTGAGAATTGGCTAAGTCATGATATTTTTGTTAAAATATTCCAAAATGTGGGGTGAAAAGGAATAAGTGGAATATTTTAATGAAAATATCATGACTTAACCTAACCAATTGTCAAGGGCATACAGTTGACCTAACCAGGAAAAAGAAATTGCTGGGGGAAAAGGAATAAGTACCAAGTAAATTAATTTCATTTAAACATTATCACAAACTATGTAATAGCATAATGTAATATTGTATTATATAAATTTCAATCGAATGATGCAACTTATAAGCACATACATTTGCTATTAACAGCGTGTGGCTAAAGTAACAATTTAATTAAATTTTTATTATGCTTTAAAATAATATAAATTTTTGCAGTAAAATTTACATAAACTTTTTGCAAGTCAATGGAAATTCTGTATATTTTCAAGAATTAGCTTTGGATAAAATATTTGTCACTATTATTGCAGACAATGTCTTCTAAGAAACTGAGTGGTGCGGAATTTCAAAAGAGAAAAAGAAGAATCTGAAAAAAAAGTATTGCAAAAAGTATGTAAATTATCAACATATTCTAAAACAATCATGCCTTCTACTTCTCACTCAAATAAGCCTGACACAGTCTCAGAAGTATCGACAGTAATTTGTGGTAGCAGGAGTAACAGCAATTGCAGTATTCAACCCGAAGGCATTGCCACCACTCCTTCACAATCTGTGCACTCAGTACAGGAATACCTCAAAATTTGTCATTTCAAATTTCATCATTTCACAGATTCATCGCCAATCTTTTACTACCCAAGGCATTCCATGTCAAGTGTACACACCTTATGTCAGGTCATCTCACTGATTTTAATGATTTTTGGTGTGGTAGTTGGTTATGATGAGTAATGAAGCATGACCAAATTTTAGCCACTTGGGTCAAATAGTTTGGGAGTAATGATCCCCCCAAATTTGGGGCCAGCAGCATAACCTCATGATTTTGAAAGGTCATAACTCAGGATCTAATGGATGGATTTGAATGATTTTATTGTCAAAATGCTCAGAAAAGACAGCAGAATAACTTTAATTTTATGCACAGAGTGCGTACATTCCGTTAAAAAAAAGTTGCATTCATATTTCAGCTTTGACCTTGACCTCAGATCAGAGTTAAAAATTCAAGGTCGTGAAAATTGGCATAAGTAAAGACCTTTAGATGAAGCATATTCAAGCAAAAAATTGGAGTGGGTCAACAACAATTTTGTCACAAGGGTTTTGATGGGTGTTCTAAGTGTACTTTTTCATGCTGAATCTAAATATGAAATCAGATTTTTTCTATCAGGCTTAGTTTACTTGTGACACTATGTTCATTTTTTCCTCATTTAGCATGATCACCGGATAAAAAAATAACATATATATAATTAAGTATATAATATTATAATATAAAACATTATAAAAATAATAAATATAATAATATATTATATTAATTAATATAACTATAATAAAATATATTAATATATATGTTGTATTAATTTTTCTGTAAAATTAGTATAATTTATTCCTTTGGGGAGAAAGTTCTGATAATGCTGGCAGGATAAATTTGGTCGGAGCAGCAGACTGTGCAGGTTGAAACATGTTTGTACCTGTTCAGACATGAGCCTAGTTTCTGTGTGTAGAGCAGCTCCAAGTCAGTCTGCTTGTAAATGTCACAGTGTTAACAGCTAGTGTCTGTTGCTTCTTATTAATTTTACACCAGTGTTGTATTCATATAGATGTTTTGTAATGCCGCGGAACTGTCTGAATCATCCTAATTCCTTTTGTTATGTATGTGGTGATCTAACTTTAAAATCCCAGAAACGTAACTTTACACCATTAGTAAAAAAATGCTATGAACTTTATTTCGGATGTAAAGTAGGTGATCAGGACAAGAGTTGGGCCCCTCACATTTGTTGTGTGACATGTGTAAGACTACTTACAGGATGGCTAAATGGTTCACGTCACATGCCATTTGCTATTCCAATGATTTGGAGGGAACCCAAAGATCACACAACAGACTGCTATTTCTGCCTGGTAAATACAAAGTGGATCACTTCAAAAACAAAGAGCCTTATGAAATACCCTAATCTACCGTCTGCAATGAGACCAGTTCCCCACAGTGCTCAACTTCCAGTACCAAATCCTCCTGAACATGTAAGTTTAAGTGATGAGGAATCAAACGTAGCTGTAGCATATCACGAGGAAAAAGATGAAGACATTTCTGATCCAACATTCCAGGCTACCTGTTCCTCCAATGAACCACATTTACTGTCACAAGGAGATCTAAATGACCTAGTTCGTGATTTGAAATTATCTAAGAAGCAGGCTGAACTTTTAGGTTCAAGATTAAAGGGTTGGAATCTACTGCAATGTGACACTAAAGTTTGTTTTTTCCGCAGCCACCATGATGAATTCAAAGAATGGTTCTCCCATGAAGATGGACTTGTGTTTTGTAAAGATGTTAATTCAGTCTTGGGGGCTCTTGGTCATGAACATAACGTGGATGAGTGGCGATTGGTCATTGACTCCTCAAAAGTCAGCTTGAAAGCAGTCCTTCTTCACAATGGAAATAAATTTCCTTCTGTACCTATTGCACATGCTGCAAACATGAAAGAGTCATACGACAACATGAAGTTGCTTTTAGAAAAGTTTCAGTATCAGAAATATAAGTGGAATATCTGTGGAGATCTGAAGGCCATTGCACTTTTGCTAGGGTTGCAGCTAGGTTACACCAAGTACTGTTGTTTTTTATGTGAGTGGGACAGTAGGGACAAGCAAAACCACTACGTTAAGAAGGATTGGCCAAAACGCACCTCACTTGTTCCAGGCAAGAAAAATGTTGTGAATAGTTCACTTGTTGACCCTGAGAAAGTGTACCTTCCTCCTTTGCATATCAAGCTTGGACTTATGAAAAACTTTGTTAAAGCGATGGATAAAGCGCAAACAGGATTCACATACTTGAGAAATAAGTTTCCCCAGATCAGTGATGCCAAGATTAAAGAAGGCATTTTTGTAGGCCCTCAGATCAGAGAATTGTTAAGAGATGAGAGATTTGAAGGAGAGTTGAATGAAGTTGAGAAAGCTGTGTGGCAGAGTTTCAAAAGTGTCTGCACAAATGTTTTGGGAAATCACAAGGCCGAAAACTATCCTGAAATAGTAGGAGATCTTCTTAAGTCTTACCAAGCAATGGGGTGCAATATGTCATTAAAGGTTCATTTCTTGGACTCTCACTTGGACTTTTTTCCGGAAAACCTGGGTGCGGTAAGCGATGAACATGGTGAGCGTTTTCATCAGGATATTTCTGCCATGGAAAACCGTTACCAAGGCAAATGGAGCCCCAGTATGCTGGCTGACTATTGCTGGACTCTTAAGAGAGACATGCCTGAGGCAAAGCACAGCAGAAAATCAAAACAAGCTACTTTTTAAACTACAGGTATGTGTTTTCGATCATATTTTAATAAGTATGTAACTATATGGGTTTTTAAAAATTAAATTGCATGTCACACAAAAACCAGACCTGATAGAGAAATTTTACAAACTTATTTGGATTCAGCACAGAAAATACTATAAGAATAAGGTATTTTCATTCTTGGGACACGAAAAAAAAAATTTTTTGTTGCCCAGTGTAATTTTCATCATAGTACCTATATAATTTGTATATTTAATCATGTTAAATTTGTGTGTGTTCAGGTTTTGACTATATGCTGATAAAATGTCATCAAAATAGTGTTGTGATCCATTCAATTCCCACAATAAATTAAAATCTTCTGATCTTTCAGCCTGCTTCACAATCACTGATAGAAAAATTTCCAAATCATTTGAAGCCAGGCCAAAAGTTATGTTCATCATGCAGAAAAAAATTTTCCTTACCTATTTTATGAGTTCAAAATATAGCAGAACCAGAAATATTATCATCAAGCTTGTCTGATACTACTATGGAAACCGTGTCATCAGATGATGTTTTTGTTGACAAGGAGGCTGAATTGTCAGCAATGAATGAGAGAATCACCATGATTGGGGAAAGTCTGATTGTCAAGCACAAGATTCAAAGAAATGAAGCATACCTCCCAACAAAAATGGCCAACATACAAAGTTCAGTAAGAAGACACTTAGATATGGTAGGTGAAATTCCTCAAGAGCCAGGTCCATCAAATGTAGACAAACTGTCCTTGCCAGAAGTAGTTGTCCAAACATTGAAAGATAAATATCAAAACTCAGATAAACATGACCAAATTATGGTGAAAGAAAAAAATATCAAAAGAGGTTAGTTTTATGTAATCTAAAAGAAGCATATCAACAATTTAAGTTTAAGTTTCCAGCCCTCTCTATAGGATTTTTGAAATTTGTGATGCTATGCCCCAAAGAATGTGTTTTGGCAGGAGCAAGTGGGACACAGTGTGTGCATCTGCATAATTCATCAGAATGTTAAGTTAATAATGACAGGTTCTAGAATGTCAGAAATTACCAGTGAGGAAGGAATTCCATTGAGTAGTTACCACTGCGCTTTAGCCAAAATTATTTGTGACAAAAGTCAACCTTCTTGCTATTTAGGAGTGTGTGATCAATGCCCTTGACCTGATTCGCTAAAGGAAACTCTTCTTACATGTTATGAAGAAAAGGGTATTGATGAAATCCAGTACAAACAGTGGACAACAACATATTGATCTCAGCTGGACTGTGTTATTCAAAATTTAGAAGATTTCCTAGATACCTTTATTTCTCACCTAACTTAACTAAGGCATCATGGCATCATGATTTCATTGCCAAACAACAAGCCAAGTATTTAGAAAAAAGAAAAACTGAACTGGATGAAGGCAATTTTTTGGTGATTGGGGACTTTTCCGAAAACTATTCCTTTGTAGTCCAAGATTGTGCTCAAGGATTTCACTGGAATAATTGCCAAGCGACTCTTCATCCATGGGTTTATTATTACAAAGAGCAAGAAAAAGTAAATCACAGCTCTCTAACTATTATCTCAGAGTGTAATACACATGATACTGTTGCAGGGTGTCTATTCATAAAAGTTTTAATAAATCATCATAAGTCAAATTTTCAGCTACTTAACAGAATTATCTATTTTACCTTCGGATGCAGAGATCAATACAAAAACTGCAAAACCTTTTAAATTTATGCTGCCACCATGAAGAATTTGGAGTTAAGGCTGAGTGGCATTTTTTTGCTACCAGCCATGGCAAGGGACCATCGGATAGTGTCGGAGGAACCATCAAAAGGGAAGCATCAAAAGAAAGTCTTTGTAGGCCATATGAAAATCAAATTCTGTCCCCAAAAGATCTTTTTGATTTCTGTTCCTTAAAATTGACTCAAATGTCTTTTAGCTTTGCAACACAAGAACAATACTTAAATGAGAGAATTTTTAAATCCAATTTTATCAAAAGCGAGAACCATACCAGGAACTAAAAAATTACATTCATTCATACCACTGACAAAAAGTTGTTTAGAAGTACAAATGTACAGCGCCTCAGTTGAAAGGAATTCGCTTCCCCCCAACAAGCCACTCAATTAATTAAAAATGTCACAGGATATGTAACAATGGCGTATGATAACCACTGGTGGATTGGGCGTGTGATGGAAACATATCCTGGTGAGTGTGAAGTGAAAGTAAACTTCCTTCACCCCTGTGGCCCAAACAAGTCATTTACTTATCCTGAAAATCCTGATATACTTACAGTAGATTTGTCCGACATCCTCACAATCATAAACCCAATGACAGCTACTGCAAGAACATATACAATCACAAAAAAGGAAACCAATGAAGCCAATATGATCCTGAAAAAGCATCATTTTAAAAAGTAATCAAGAAACTGGATATAAATTTATTGTCAAAAACATAATCAAAAACTTACAACTGCATGGAAAATGTGAGTATTGCTACGCTATTTAAATTGCTTATTGATATGTATGCCTATATAGTACTATAACTAACTATATTTTAATAATTACACTTATGAATACAGTCCTAAGCATTAGTCTATCTTAAATTGTACAGCTTCCTAATATTAAATTATTATTAAATAGCAGAAATCCCTCTAACCCTCTAGTCATTAGAGACTGACTGTGAATAAATGGTCCTGGGTTAGAATCCTAGTAGCTTAGAGGTTAGAAAATTTATTTTCTCCACAAGCGCGTGCCCAATGTCTATGCTTGTTTCTGCTATACAGTAGAATATATAAGATCTCTAAACTAATATGGAATGAAAAAACCTGTTTTGGCACCCTGCATAGTATCTAGGCCTAGGTCCTTCGGAAGTTGGAACGAGGTACACACCTAGGCCTTGGAAGGTAACTAAGGGGTTTAACTACCTACCTTGCTAATTAATTTTTTAAACAACTCCTTATCATGATAATTTTACTTAAATTTTTAATAGGTATAAAATTTATATTTTTCAGGTTCAGCATGGCAATATGAAGTGTTAATTCATCAGAAACCAGGGTTGGCAAAACCCCAGCAAAAAACCAGTTGGGTTTTTGGGTTTTTGCCAACCCTGTCAGAAATACCTATACAAGTTAGTCATTGTTCACTGTTCAAACTTCAAACACCTAAATTTCAAGTTATTTTTAACTGCAAAAATTATATAGGATTTGTGATAAAAATTATTGATAATTTTAGAGAACCAAATAATTTGTTTGTAAAAATCTTGATGCTTACCTATAGGTATATATCAAATCATGTATGTGGCTATATTATAATATAAGCACACCGGACAAAAAATTAGTCACCCCTCTCAGAATGTACCTAATAACGTGTGACGGCGCCTCTGGCCTTGATAACCGCATGAATCCGGCGAGTTTAGTATGCGGAGGTACGCCTGCTGGTTCAAATTCATCGTCACTGGAACGAGAGGGCCCATTTCGTGGTACGAAAAACATCCCCAGAACATCACGGAACCACCTCCAGCCTGAACAACACCTTCGACGCATTCAGGATTAAAGGCTTCATTGGACCTGCGATGTACTCGTCGCCTCCCATCATTGGAGAACAAACAAAAACGGGACTCATCGGACCAAATTACACGTTTCCAATCTGCCGCAGTCCAGTTTTTGTGCCTCTGAGCCCATTTATAACGTGCCAATTTGTGACTTGCTGTTAACAGCGGCCTCTTCCATGGTACCCTGCTCCAGATGTCCATCGCATGCAGTTCTTGTCGCAATGTCCGTTCGGAAATTGGTCGCTGGAGAACCTCATTGGTTTCTTGGAGCAATTGTTCTCTGGTTTGAAAATGATTTGCAGTTACTAGATGAGAAACATGGCGGAGGTCCCTATTGTCGAGAATTGTTTTCTGGCCACAGTTATGCCGTCGATTTTCAGTTGATTGCGAACTACACCACTCTTTGTAAACTCGCTGGACAGTACGCGTTGACACACCAACAAATTGGGCTACTTCAGACATTTTGTGTCCGTGGGCTCTGCCAAACACGATGGCCCCTTTTTGCCACTGAGTAACGTCTGCCTCACGACCCATTTTGCAGACTATATCCAACACACACTTTGTTCTTCACCACCTCACGAAACAGATCTGATCCTGTGTGCTACGTCACCGCTACTTGTCATTTACCAATGCTACATCAGTGCCCTCTGTGTGACCTTGAACTTCCTACGATCGGTGCTATTAGGGGTGACTAATTTTTTGTCCAGTGTGCTTATATATATATATTATATATGAATTATTTGTGAAGTTATCTTAAATAAAATGCTCAAAATTTTCAACATGCACAATTTCAAATGCTTGTGGAAAGCAAACCCACGGAGATCCCACTCCAATTTTTTGCTTGAATATGCTTCATCTAAAGGTCTTTACTTATACCAATTTTCATGACCTTGAATTTTGAACTCTGACCTGAGGTCATGGTCAAAGGTGAAATATAAATGCAAATTTTTTTTAATGCAATGTACGCACTCTGTGCATAAAATTAAAGTTATTCTGTTGTCTTTTCTGAGCATTTTGACACTAAAATCATTAAAATCCATACATTAGATCCTGAGTTATGACCTTTCAAAATCACGAGGTTACGCTGCTGACCCCAAATTTAGGGGGGTCATTACTCCCAAATTATTTGACCCAAGTGGCTAAAATTTGGTCATGCTTCATTACTCATCATACTCAACTACCACACCAAAAATCATTAAAATCGGTGAGATGAGTGGCAGAAATCACCAAAAAGTGTGTACACTTGACATGGAATGCCTCATCTATAGTTTCGCAATCTGTCGTCCATATTCGTAGATTCGTCGTTTTATGAAAAAAAAATTAGCGAAATTGACAAAATTCAACTGTTTACCAATGCAATATGCATTATATTTTGCCAAAAAATGAGTAGAATTTGATTAATTAATCTGTTTAATAACATAATACAGTAAAATGTTTTCTCATTGAAACATGTTATAATCTACCTCAAATTTTGTCATTTCATATTTTGTCATGTTATTTCAGAATGATTGAACAGCGAATTTCGAGGTATTCCTGTACCTTTAACACAAAAACGTATTAGTGTTGGAGAAGAAATTATTCAGTCATCAGACAGAGCTGATTTTCCTGGTATTCTTACTCCTGGACAAAGAAGGTTGATTATTAAAATTGTTCCTTGTCAACCTAAACGTCCATTTCCCAAAGATAAAGATGGGTGTAACTGCCATAGAGGCTTTAATGAAAAGTACTACTATAAATTGCAAAATAATGAAAGGTTCAAAATTAGGAAGCAATGGTTGTGTTATTCAACAGAATTAAACATTTGCTATTGTCAACCTTGCTGGCTGTTTGATAAATCAAAACACAAAGAATCCAATCAACACACTATTTCCTGCATGGTGTACTATCGCTGGGAAACTAACTCTACTATTGATGCAATCAACAGACAAACAAGTGGGCATGAAGTAAATTTTTGGACCAAGATATTGCGACGCATTGTTGATGTAATAATAACACTCGCTACAAATTATTTACCTTTTCAAGCTCATAGAATTACAGATGATCATGGAACTTCACAAGGAAATTTTCTTGAAATTATTCAATTACTAGCTCAATATGATTATGATTTATCTGAACTTTTAAAGCATCCTAAAGGAACTGTTACGTACCTAAGTGCAGAAATTCAGAATGAAATAATTAACTTATTGGGATCACGTTAAGAATAGCGAACCCATAGGGTGTTGGGTTCGCTATTCTTGACATGGATAATTTTGGGTTCCCTATTCTTGACATGGAAACTTTTGGGTTTGCTATTCTTAACATGGAGAATTTTGTGAAAACCATTATTTACATAGGATAAAATTTGAATGCCCGGTTAGGTCAACTGTACGCCCTTGACAATTGGTTAGGTTTAGTCATGATAGATTCGTTAGTTTTAACGAAAATATCATGACTAAACCTAACCAATCATCAAGGGCATACAGTTGACCTAACTGAGCACTCAATGAACCTAACCGGGTATTCAGTTGACCTAACAGGGTATTCAATTAACCTAACTGGGCATTCAGTTATTTTTGCTACCCTTCGTGTGTGGGTAGCAAAAATATCCCGCATATCAAGTATGGGTGTTCGGTTTAGTTGATACAAGTACAACCCCATCAGTTGGCTATATGGAAATAGTGGAGCATATTTTTTTTTCGAAGTATTTTTCCCTGTTGAAACATTAGGTTCGCCATTCTTAACATTGAATTTTGGGTTTGCTATTCTTAACTTGTTGAATTTTGGGTTTGCTATTCTTAACATGTTTAATTTTGGGCTCACCATTCTTAATATGAGGTAAATGGGTTCGCTATTCTTAACATGATCCACTTATTGGCTAATGAAAGAAGCAGCATTTATAGCTGTAATAACAGACACAACACAAGATAGGGGAAAGAATAGGCTTTTATTCCCCTATTAAATCAGAGAGAGAGAGAGAGAGGGAGGGATCATGGCCAAGTAGACATTCTGGTGGATAATGGGGAGAAGGGATCCTGTCCCCAAGATTATTATTTTTTTTTTTAGCCCAACATAGTCATAGGGTATTGAAGCTCAGAGTAAATATTAGATCTTTCCATAATATAGCTTTACTTTGGCCTCTGAAAAATCTTTCCTTCCCACCACTACTCGTTTGTCTATCGATCCTTCTTTATAATAAATTAACTATTTGGCCATTACACAAAAACCTTTAAAACCCACTGAAATTCCAAAAATAACAAAATACTTAGTAATTACCTATCTAACCCTACATCTTTTGCCAAATCTAATACATATTGGTATTTAAATAAAGACAATTAATAAAATAATAAAAATAACAACACTTACCCAGCATACCTAATTATCATTAGCCATAAGAATATCCCTAAAATGAAAGTATCTGGTTGAGATGGAAAGGCTGATCCAAAAACATATGGAGACTTTAGAAATTCCCCACGCTATAAAACAATGTTTACAATTGAAAAATAACTACAATTGAAAATAATGGCAGAATGAAGATTAATTTCAAAATGTCTGAGATTATTTTAATCATTCATAGCCCAGCCAGGCCTTAAAAATAGTTGTCTATCTAGGTAGTCCAATTAAGCCAAGTAAAAATATTTTGGTTTAGGCAGGCTGGAGTGAAAAGAATGCACTGCTCAAATCACTCTATGTATTAAACTATTAGTAATATTTAGTCAACAACATAAGTGTATTTGTGCAACCTTACATGGGCAGAACTACCAAGCATAACACTACAAGTGGAACTGTGTATTTTTTGAGCATGGCATAATGATGTAAATTGCCTACAATTAAATATAAATATTGGTAACAACACCTAACTTTTTGACAAGAAAAAGTTATATACTTTATTTCATAGTCATACCAATAGCTTATTACTAATAGCTTTAATTAAGTGAAAAATGTGAGCTGAAGTTAAAAATAAAAATAAAAATATTTTATCAGAAAACAATGCATTACATCCTTAAAATTGTTAAAACTTTGATTGGTATTTAAAATTAACAAAACAAAGTATTTATATAGAATGTAGGGTTTAATAGAGAAGAAATGCTTAAATAGCATTTTAAACGAGTTGTAAAAAATTTTTGTAAGATATTTTGGATTTGGTGGGGGGAGGCCATGGCCTAAGTGCCCCCCCCCCCCTCAGAGAAGGGGAGGATAGCTTATCTGAGACACTAACTATTTTGTTTGCTAGGTCTGTTATGCAGAGGTACCAGATGAATGGAAAAAAGCAAATTAAGAACCTTTCCAGTATATTTCGTGTTCCAAAATTCATCAGAATCAGTGTGGTCACATTTTCAGTGATTGATTCAACATGGAATAACTGATAAGCCAAAGGTAAAAGAGAGAAATTTAAATGTCAAGATAATGATCTCTCTCTAAAATTGTTTTGACTTCTCTACAACATTCCACCTCATATGCGGATTTTCCGTAGGAGATAGTTGCTTTCAACTCTCATCCTGCCCTCGGCTAGCTGTGCATGCTTGGTCAGGAACTTTGCAGGCTTATTGTATCATTTTGACAAATCAAGCCAAGATTCTCGTGCATGATTTTTGTCAATTAAATGAATCCTTGTATTTTATTTTTCTGTTGAAAATTAATTTTAAAAACAGGAGTGTTAGGGTCTGTTTTAATTCTCTTAAGTACATGACATACTCTATATTTCTAGTTTTCTTTATAAGATAATTATTATACAAATATACAAAATCCTTATTCAGAAAAGAATACAAATGACAGAGTTTTAAATTTTTTTTTCCTCTGTATAGTTTAGATACTGTATTTGATATGGCATTAATATATTCAGAGTACTGTACTCTAATCTGAATGTGCCATTGGAAGTATGGATGTTCTTTAGGCTAATTAATGGGATTATAAGAGTAGTGAAGGTGGCAAGTAATAGAAAAAGTGACAACAAATAATAGTAATAATTGCAATATAAAAGGTGATATCCTATTTTGGCATCCCAAATTATTCAACCAACCAAAAATAAATGGTACTCCCAACACTTTCAAATTACTTATTTTGGTGTCCGAAATTATTCAACCAACCAGTTAGGTCAACTGTATGCCCTTGATGATTAGTTAGGTTAAGTCATGATATTTTTGTTTAAACAAACGAAAATATCAAGACAACCTAACCAATCATTAAGGGCATACAGTTGACCTAACTGGTTGGTTGAATAATTTCGGACACCAAAATATGATATTGCCATATAAAAATGTAAAAAATTTTACAGAATTTTAAATTAACCCTTTAACACTGTGTACAGATGTAGTTGATAACCCCACTGTACACTGCACAAAAAAAATGAAAAAACAAAAATTTAAGAATAATTTTGTAGTGATTTTATGAGTCATTTTAAACCTCAAACAAAGATGGGAAAGATAAAGCATCCATAGATGTTGAAATGGGGGCGTGATATTGGCAAGTGTTTTTTGCAAGAATGCGTTTGCATTACTCACCTACTGGATACTGTTAGTGGGGTCATGGCAGCTGCTGCTGGTTGCTGAGATGGGAGATTGAGCTGCCAGTGAGGACCGCACAGAGTGCCTTCAATTGAGTAAAAATAAATCCTTTGACTTCAGCTCCACCCACACTGCTAAAAATGAGAAAAATCAGGGTGAGCACGTTCCCAATTTTGATGTGGTTGAGATTGTCAGATAGGTGGCTCCTATTAATTTAAAACTGGGTTCTCACCTTTGAGATCTCTGGGGCATAGCCAGTCAGCCTCTTTTAAAGACTTACTCCTCTGCTTATGGTGGAAGGATTTAAGAAAAGTACAGCCTCTTTTGCCCAATTTAATCAGAAAAAAACAAAAATAACACTTACTATGTTAATTGCATCAGCAGGCAAGTTTTTACAGGAAACTAAAGAAAATATGAACAATTTTATTGATCATACACCAATATGCATCCTGATCCAACTAAGCACTTGGGCAAAAAAAAAAAAATTACTACAAACCAAAAGAAACAAACTATATTAGTCCCATACCACACAAAAATTGTCAACATAAAATAAAACCATTAAATTATTGGCTGTCACCAGCCCATTACCACACAAGGAGACAAGAATTACAGAATAAAAGGAACTTGCATAACTGATACAAAAAACCAGAATATTAGTCACTAGGGCAAGGTGATTGAGTGTTTACCCAAATTGCGTAAACCTGATAAGTCCCAGATGTGTCATTTTATACTCCAAATGCACTAACAGTACCATACAAAACTTCAATGGTAAAGACAAGACTATAGGATCACCTACCACACCATCAAGAAGAGAGATGCTTTCCCATCTCCAGAAATGGGCATCATTACATCAAAGTTCTGATTATTCTCTATACTGAGGGGTTTGGGAGCTCTCAGGAACCCTTCCTAACTGGAAGTTCCCACCAGACTTGAGGTTTTAACCACACCATCTCAATGTTGACCATCATTTGGGGAAAAACCTAACACATCAATTGATGTTGACTGGCATTCTAAGAGAACATCAATAGATATCAACCTACATTTAAGGGTTAAATGATTTATTGATATTTAGTAGAAAATAAATGGTGCTTAAAAAAAAAAAAAAAAAAAAGGATAAATTGTGAAATTAAAAGTGCTCAATGAAATTGGCATATTTTAGATAGTTAATTATAAAATGGGAATTTAATTACTGTGGTAATAAGTACATTTCCAGTGATTTGTGTAATTCATTTAGTGATGAAACCTGCCTGTTATATATGGGAATTACATTCCATACATCTGCTCCTTTGAAAGAGGGAGCATTTCTTGCAGTTTCCATTGTATAGTTTAATTTGCGTATAAAATCACTGTGTAGTCTGATGTGATGGTGTATATAAAATGACTTTGTTAAGTTCAATAAAAGTTATTAGCACACCCATTTATATACATGCTCTAATTGCCTATTCATTTCATTTATCAGAAGGTCTAAATTGTGATGGAATTTTGTATTGTTGAAGTCCTTTCATTACAGATTATTGACAAGTCTGTCTCAAATAAGCCTACTTGACTTCATTTAATCAATCATCATGCTACAGTGATAAAAATAACCCTTCATTTGTTTCTGATGCATTTTTTACTAAAATATTGGTCTTTGAGTGGGGGGGTGGGGGGTGGGGGGGGAGTATTTTAAAAAGACAAAATTTCGTTAATAACAAAACCTACGAATATTCTCTCTCTCTCTCTCTCTCTCTCTCATTCCCCATATGGGTTTAATTTGCATGGTTGAAAACCTGCCTTTTTGATGAAAATTAAAAAGTTTATTTTTCCACATAAGTGGCTACACACACGCAGTTAGTATAAGGTGCAGTGGTTATTTCTATTTATAGAATTTGCTAAAGAATTCTGAGATCTCATTGGAAACTAAAAAAATTCTAGGTATAGAACTCAAAAATTATTTTGTTTTAAATAGACTTAAAAATTGTCAATGCAACCTTGTTTTAAAATTTTATATCTGGAACTGAAGTCATCAATATAGGATAAATCCCAGTGCACCCATTTTGTCTCTATAGTAGTTGTACTGGATCCTTTACAGAGGGGCTACTTGAGTACATAGGTACTTTACTAATAATGCCATTCTTTCAGATGTTATAAAAATTTTAAATCAATAACCAAATAAACAGATTTCCATAATGAAAGTGTATATAGTATTGTTACTTTTTATTTCTCAATTTGTATTATCATATTCTCAAACGAAAGTTAAACCAATAACTACTTTTTTAAATG
Source organism: Bathynomus jamesi (assembly GCA_023014485.1). Taxonomy (NCBI): domain Eukaryota; kingdom Metazoa; phylum Arthropoda; class Malacostraca; order Isopoda; family Cirolanidae; genus Bathynomus; species Bathynomus jamesi. The sequence continues at coordinate 327,344 of JAJOZX010002073.1, forward strand.
CAAAATGGCCTGACACTCCCTATATACAAGAATGTGCTGAATACTTAGCTGATGAAAATCCAGCAACATTTTGGTCTTTCATAGAATTAATAAACAGAAATAATTTGAAAGAATACAAAAACAGTAAGTATTAATATTAGACTAACAGTAATTACAGTTTTGTACTATATATTGCATAGGGTTTGAATCAGTCCTCAATAAGGTAGCCTATTGAATAGTTTATTTTAAAGAAGTTTAGTTATTCAAGTTAATATACTGGTATAGCCTACATATATAACACACACATACACATGTCCAAGTTTGTCAACTGATTGATACACTGCTTTTCTGTTTCACTGACTTTTCTATCAAAAACATTAAATCTTAACTTCTGTCAAGACTTCACTGCTTAACAAACTTGGCCTACCTCCAGAACTTTCTGATCCCCCCACCTTCATCTTCTACAGCTGAATTTGCAGTATCTGACTTGATATTATCATCTTAAATATGTAATAAGCTGCTATTCTTTGAATGAGAACCTATTGCTTTCCACTCATATTTTAAGGAAAGTAAGCATAATATAAAAAGCATCAGTGAATATAGCTATTGTCAGTGCATAAACTTGTATTTGTGATAGTTTCATAGTTATTAATGTATGTTAACCATACTGTATAACTTGTGAAAGCCATACCACTGACCACCCAATTAAAGTGATATGTCAAACCATTAATATATACAGGTCACCCTTGCTTTATGTGAGGTTGCATTCCAAAAAAAGTTTGCATAAAGCGATTTCACAAAGAAAACCATTTATTACATGTATTTAATAGGGATGCATTCCAGGACCTCTACTGCCCACCCACCCAAAAAAAAATTCCAACACTTTCATAATAAATCCAATGAAAAACCACCTAATAAAATAAAATGGTCATCTGACAATATATAAAAGAAATAATGGCTAATGAATGAAAATAAAAATGAAAAGGTTTATTGGCAGACTATAGTCCATATGACAAATATTATCAATACAATGGTAGTTCATATGTTACTGTAAAAGCCCGACGAGTGGTAAATCTTAAGATTTGCCAGTAAATCTTGACATTTACCATGTACATCTGGTAAAAGTTTGAAAAACAAGTGAAATTTTACTTATTTTGGACTTTTACCAAATCTACATGGTAAATGTCAAGATTTACCTAACCTAACTAAAAGATGTTTGTGCAAGGCCTCTGGCCTTTTATGCAATTCAAAGTGCCACAACAGTTCACCATGCTGTAATAAATGAATTCGTTTTTTTATGTGCAAGAATTTTTTGCGTTAATAAGTTGCTAGTACAGTATATTTAAATAAATGTTTTTTTTCCCAGTTTTAGTAATTTCTCTTCAATCCTGGCTTTTACAACTTCTGATGGTAAATCTTGACATTTACCATGTAGATTTGGTAAAAGTCCGAAATAAGTAAAATTTCACTTGTTTTTCTGACTTTTACCAGATGTACATGGTAAATGTCAAGATTTAACAGCAAATCTTGATTTACCACTCGTCGGGCTTTTACAGTGACACATATACTAAGGATAGAAATATATACAATTGATTAGAAATAATACTGTAATGTCGAAGTTAAGTGAAGCTACAGACAGACGTTTTCGTACCAAGAAGTCCATAGCTTAGAGGATAAATGGCAGGACTCATGGATAGCTTGGAGGATCGGGTTGGTTGATTTTTTAATTCTTTGCATTAGATTGTGTTGAGCACATCTTGTTACCTCCAGGAAGCTCAGGACATTGTGGGTAGCAAACATTTGCAAAGCTGAGCATCTCGGGGGTAATTTATGTAAGAGTCTAAAAGACCTGTTGTACAGCAAATTTAGGGTTCTGCCAGAACTTTTTTTATAATTCACCCACAGTTGCTGTCTGTATATGTTACTGCAGAAAGTACAAAAGAGTGTCTTTAGCTTCACTTGTACAGAATCAAAAGTTCCTTATGGTCATATTTGCTTTAGCACACAGGCTTCAAGATTGTTTTCATATCCGAGTCATCACTCAAGGAGCTGGTAATAGTTTGACACAAATACTTAAACTCTTGTACTTCCTCAATTACCTCACCATTCATTTTAAACCTTATATCAGCTGGCTGATTACAGCTTTTAGGATGAAATTGCATAACCTTAGTTTTTGTAACATTAAAAAGAATCATGTTTCCGCGAATACTCTTCGCAGACTTTTAGTAGCCAATCCAGACCTATAACAGAGGGACTTATTAACACCATATCATCAGCATAAACTAAGTTATTTATCCTTGTGTTATCTATACAACATCCCACTGTTGCCTCTTTAAGTGAAGCAATTAATCCGTCAATATACACATTAAACAGCATAGGGGAGAGCAAGGAGCCTTGTCTCACCCCACAAGAGGAGCCAAAACACTCGGATAGTACATTGCCCCACCTAGCAGGGAAAGATTGGTGGGAATACCAAAATTTCAATAAATTTAATATGTACATGGGAACCTTCTTGTCTTCTAATTTTGCAAATAAAATATTGTGGTTCACCCTATCATATGCCTTACTTATGGGTAATTCCAGGACAAATAGACAAATGAAAGTGCCAAATGTACACTCCACCATCTCCAAAATTCATGAAACTTGGTGTGAGGGTTGGTTTTGGTCCAAATTACAAAAATCTGAATTTTTTTTGAAAATTGGTCAAGTTGGTCAAATTTTATGGCTTGACCAAATTTTGGTCAAATGAAAAAACAATAATTTTCAAACGTAAATATCTCAGCTGCTAATTGTGGTAGCGTAATAAGTCTTAAATGATAAAATATGTAAAATTAACTGTAGTTTCTAAATATGTATCTTTTTTTAGGGTAACAAAAATAAAATTATGATTTTTTGGAAAAAATGTCAATTTTTTTTTTTTTTTGCGATTTGGCAGCAAATATATCATTTTTCGAAAAAAAGACCAAGAATAAAAAATGTTTATTTGATGTATGTACACCATAATAAGTAATAAAAAGTCAGCTTATAAACACACCGGACAAAAAATTAGTTACCCCTCTCAGAATGTACCTAATAACGTGTGACGGCGCCTCTGGCCTTGATAACCGCACGAATCCGGCGAGACAGAGACTCTATGAGGTTGTGCATGTACTGAACATCGATTTGCTGCCACTCGTTCATCAGCCGGTCCCGAAGTTCTGCCAGAGTCCGTGGGTGTCTATTCCTACGCTTCACTTTCTGTTTCCAGCCTGAACAACACCTTCGACGCATTCAGGATTAAAGGCTTCATTGGACCTGCGATGTACTCGTCGCCTCCCATCATTGGAGAACAAACAAAAACGGGACTCATCGGACCAAATTACACGTTTCCAATCTGCCGCAGTCCAGTTTTTGTGCCTCTGAGCCCATTTATAACGTGCCAATTTGTGACTTGCTGTTAACAGCGGCCTCTTCCGTGGTATCCTGCTCCAGATGTCCATCGCATGCAGTTCTCGTCGCAATGTCCGTTCGGAAATTGGTCGCTGGAGAACCTCATTGGTTTCTTGGAGCAATTGTTCTCTGGTTTGAAAATGATTTGCAGTTACTAGACGAGAAACATGGCGGCGGCCCCTATTGTCGAGAATTGTTTTCCGGCCACAGACAGTTACGCCGTCGATTGTCAGTTGATTGCAAACTACACCACTCTTTGTAAACTTGCTGGACAGTACGCGTTGACACACCAACAAATTGGGCTACTTCAGACATTTTGTGTCCGTGGGCTCTGCCAAACACGATGGCTCCTTTTTGCCACTGAGTAACGTCTGCCTCACGACCCATTTTTCAGACTATATCCAACACACACTTTGTTCTTCACCACCTCACGAAACAGATCTGATCCTGTGTGCTACGTCACCGCTACTTGTCACTTACCAATGCTACATCAGCGCCCTCTGTGTGACCTTGAACTTCCTACTATCGGTGCTATTAGGGGTAACTAATTTTTTGTCCGGTGTGCTTAGTTTATTATAAGTAGTGATGGGACGATTAATCGGAATCAGAATCGAGAATCGGAAGAATCGAGCATTTTTCAGGAATCAGAATCGAGAGAATTGTACCATGATTTCCGATTCTTAAAACAATTCTTTAACTTTTAATTGAACCAGTTTTGCAATGTAAACTTTAAAATTTAAATGAAAGAGGATAACAAATTTTATTTTTATTGTATTGTAGCTATACATTAAAACATGTATATCCATGATGTGTAATCAAGAAGATTAAAATGAATTGTTACAACTTACAGTTGATTTTTATTTTTAAACCAATCTATTATAATTTATAATTTATATTACCATACTCATAATGTAAATAGTTAATCTTACCAGAGTAAAATATGACAATTTCCAGAAAAACAAGTATAGAATTATATTTAAAAATATTGAGAATCGGAATTGGAATCGAGAATCATATCGGAATCGGAATCGTTAAAAATTTTGGTATCGTCCCATCACTAATTATAAGGCTCAAAACTGAGTTTGAAATTAAGTAATAAAATTTTTTTTCAGACGATGAAGATTTATTACAGACTTGTTGGTCCAAAAAAAGACAATTTTCAAATCATATAAAAAATACATGTAGATAAACCAAAGGAGAAAAAATCTTTTAAAATATATGCACAATGTACATACATAACCTCTCTTATATTTAGGGACAGAATATATTGACAATAATAATGTTTAATTTATAAAGCGCTTATCAGAGTATAAAATACTCTTCCTAATTTACTACACGTACACAAGTCTTTGAGAATGAATTAAGAGAGAGTATTCTCATCCAGTGAATCCAAATTTTAGACACTAATAATATAATAATAAGAAAAAAGAATTTGAAAAGATTTTTATAACTATTAAGTAGATACACAAATCTTAGATAAAAATTTTAGAAATATTATATAGACAATCTTAAATAGTATACATTCGATAGAATTTATTTTATCTTTGAAAAGTTATTTAATTCTTGAAGTGGAAAAATGTATTGTATTCTTGTTCCTCTTCATAAACTTGCTTCAATACTCCCAAATATATTTTCTGTTGGAACGTGACAAACATCATCTTGCGTAGGAAAAATGTATGAGGGACATACGCCTGAAGGATGGAGAAATTTTATCAGAAAATCATCATATTCACAGTCAAAGGACTGGACTAATCCGAGCCATAGTTTATTTTCATACATACAACCCACAAAAGAGCCTGTTTCAATTCGCATTGAGAAAGAGTATTATGTTCTTGATCTGAAGCAGAAACTCTAATGAGCTCTCTTATTTCGACTGACTCAGGGTTGTGGAGTCGGAGTCGTGGAGTCGCACGTTTCAGGGCGGAGTCGGAGTCGGTAAAAAACTTCCGACTCCGACTCCAATTTGTGTCCTGTGTCACCCTTAATTTCTAAATCCTAAATACTAACATTTAGGTTATTTAGTTTTTTTGGTCAATAAACCTTATTCATTGATAGCTCCTAGATTAAGTTTTTTTAATATTTTTTTTTTACATTTTCAGAATATACAATTAATATTTATTTAAATATAAAATATAAAATTAAATTTCACACTTAGTGTGGTGGTGATGAAATGTCTTATTATTATGATAATTATAGAGTGAAACACTAGAGGAGTCGGAGTCGTATATTTAAAATGTGAGGAGTCAGAGTCGGATTTTTAGATTTTTTACAATGTGTGGAGTCGGAGTTGGAAAATTTTGGACCGACTCCACAACCCTGGACTGACTGTGCACTCTGAGAGAGTGGATAAACCTTCAACAAATTCTTGGAAATTGGGACGAAGCGATGTAATTGTTGAGTACCTTTGATAGAAGTAATAGGTTCACTCAGACGTTTTTGCAAAGAAAGCTCTACATCTACAACTTCTGCCTCAGAGACGTAAAAAAAGTCAATAGTGGTTAGGAATTCTTGAGAGCAGAAATTGTAGAAGTCCTCAGCTGTTAAGATTTGATGGTCGAGAGGCCGTCGTAAGCTTTCTCTGGCGACTGCTCTTTTTACCGTTCCGCCAATACTGTCGCAGGCATTCTTCCCGTGGGATGTCGCGAAAAAATTCCACTTAGCATGAATTTTGAAGTCTTCAAAATGAGGGCATAAATTTAGAAAATTTGTTTTATTCTTATACTGAGCCGCACATCCATCTGTGAAATAATGAATTTTAGTTAGGTTTGAATTTTGTTGTTGGATGCACAGGATTAATTTTTTGAGAAAACTATGAACCAGAATTGTATCATGCCTGTGACGGTTTGAAACGAAGCAGTAACTTTTGCAAATTAGTTTTCCTGCATTGTTTTTGGAATAATAAATGAATGGGTGCACTGTACATTGCGAGTTCTCCCAATGAAACCCCTGGGCACAATCTTGTACGATGAATGAGAAGTTTTCCGCGAAATCACCCACCAAAACACCTTCATTTTCGGGCAGAGTTTCTTTTAGATTTTTGAAGTGACTCGACTGACATTTATTCGTGAAGTGGTGTCTTGTCAGTTGTGCAATTTTTTTGGCGAGTGATTCCACGTATTCCTCTGGAGTTTCGGTGATATCTTTTAACATACAGTGATCGACGGACACCCATTGTTTATATTTTATCTCTTCCATCGCCATGAAGTCCAAACTTTCCAAATAATTTTTGATTCCGACCTCTCGCGGGCATCTTTTGCATCGGTGCATCATACAATCTTCATTGTCCATGCTGCAGACGGATAAAGACATTAATTTTTTGTGGTCTAAATCTTTAATGCCTAACGCTGATATTTGTAGTTTCAGATTTTGGTGATGCGTACATACGCAGACACTGTGAGTTCCGCTTTGTCCTGCAAGCACGCACCATGATGGTTGAAGATGAGCAAAGGTACTAAAGCCTATTTTGGGATTTTCATCATTTTTTGCATATTCAGCATATAACTTTCAAGTTACACAATACCAGTCTTTTTTGTTTTTTTATTTTTTCACCCTCTTCATTTATTGCAAACTTATAATCTTTGATTCCCGGGCACATCCTACTATATTCGTCATTTTCATAAAACTCCCGAATGATATTTTTCATTTCAGCTGTGATGACCTTCCCTTTCGTCATGTTTGGAATGTTAGGAAGAATCCCAAACTGTTTTTGAAGATTGCGGCTCTTACGCACCATATATTTTGTTGCTCCAAAGAAGTCAGCAGTTTTTCAATGGGATAGGGATACAATGATAGTACAGTATTTGTAACCTAAGATTGCGATCGTTACTTGCTTGAAATTTCTCCTTTAATTCTTCCATAACCTTTTGATACCTGAAATAAAGTGTATTTGACATTAAGTTTAATTAGTATATTTTTAATTAAACTTTTCATAAAATATATGTGTATATATATTATATTGTCCGATTATAAAAATGTGAACAGATAAAACTTAATTTAGTATATACTTTGATGACTGTATTAAATTTAATTTAAAATGTCAAATTTCAATAACTATGTCCGAAAAGTAGTCTTGCCTCTCTAAATCATCTTCCAAACAACTTTTTTTGGACGGACCAGCTTCAGAATAGTCAATAGGAGCCCCATAAGCAGCTTCAAAACTTTGTTTAACCTTTTCCATTGTCGATCTGAATTTCGTAGAAGCCTTTATCTGTTTTTGTCCCGGCTTCAATCCAGCTGTAAAACAAATTCATAAATTTAGGTTGCGTGAAATAATCAAATATCAAATATTTTGTATATATGTATTCAAGTGCTGATGCTAATATTTAAAAACAGAAAACTACGAATTTGGCATTAAGAAACAAATGTCCTGAACGGAGTCTCTATTGTTTTATTACCTGTTTTAATAGGGCTTTCATCAAATAAAGGTAAAATATTGTCGCTGAGCAAATCTTTATTGAATTGCCTGTCTTGAATGACAAATTCTTCCAATGGTGGTGTTCGTGGAATCGCTACTGCTTTGCTCCATACATTCGTTAAGTATGTCTGGCTCAGGTATTGGTGCAGGTTCAGGCTCTCTGGATGAACATTGAACATGTTCTAATACAATTGGCTTCTTTTTAATTGTGACATAGCAATTGCTGCATAGTAATTGATTTTCTTCCAAAATTCCATAGCTTGCAGCTGCCATGGCAGAGTTTACTTTTTTGATGTTACAAAATTCTTCTTGAGTGTTTTTTCATAGGATCGCAACAAAATTTTGTTTTGAGGCACTTTAAGGGTTAGGTAAATTTACGTATACTAGAAAATTACGTATATACTGAAAATCTGGAAAGAAAGCAAAAAATTATTAAAATTTGGAGGATTTTTGTTTTTTTTTTTTTTTTTTTTTCATAATAATCGTCGATAAGCTGACTTTTTATTACTTATTATGGTGTACATACATCAAATAAACATTTTTTATTCCTGGTCTTTTTTTCGAAAAATGATATCTTCGCTGCCAAATCGTAAAAAAAAAAAAAAAAAAAACTTTTTCCAAAAAATCATAATTTTATTTTTGTTACCCCAAAAAAATGATACATATTCAGAAACTACAGTTAATTTTACATATTTTATCATTTAAGACTTACTACACTACCACAATTAGGAGCAGAGATATTTACGTTTGAAAATTATTGGTTTTTCATTTGACCAAAATTTGGTCAAGCCATAAAATTTGACCAACTTGACCAATTTTCAAAAAAATTCAGAAATTTGTAATTTGGACCTAAACCAACCCTCACACCAAGTTTCATGAATTTTGAAGAGGTTACCGTGTACTTCATTTGTCTATTTCTCGTAGAATTACCCATATATCTAGGAAACGGCTAAAATACAGGTACTCCCCAACTTACGATGGGGTTACGTTCGACAAACCTGTCATAAGTCGAAAATAACCACAACGGTAGTGATGTGCATTAACATATACGTAGTTCAATCAAAGTAAAATAACAAAACACAAATTTGGAATTTGGAATTCGAATTTTTCGTCATCTATTATTTTATTTAATTTATTTAATATGACAGTCATCATCGTAAGTTGGGTGGTCGTAACTCGGGGAGTATCTGTAGTTGAATTACTGTCAATGTATTTAGATATTGTTTCTAAGTACTGTACTACATAGATATACACAGGCCAGTTGAGTGGGACCTTTTAAAGCCAAACTGATTAGGAGATGTCCAAAGGAAATCATTTAATCGGAGTAACAAGAGTTTTTCTAGTACAGTGGACCCCAATTTGAGTACGTAATCCGTTCCAGCATGGCGTACTCAATTCGAAATGTACTCAAATCGAACTTAATAACCTATGGGAATTAATTAATTCGTTCCAAAACCCAAAAATTTCACCCCACCCCTACTTTTTTTATAGAAATTGGCCTACGAAATTTAGTAATTGTATTAAAAATAGACAGAATAGAATACAAAATACATACCGTACAATATAGACAAAATAGAATAATCCTGTAGGAGTCTTGCTTGATGTGCTGGAAGTTCCAGATAAGGAATGGAGGGGAGGAATTATTGCTTGGAGGGAGAGTCTCCTTCCATGATGTCTGGTAACTCATCAGTGCTAGGCATTCTTAGGCCGTCAGCCAATGACATGGAAGAGGTAGAGGGTTGGGGACTTGAGGGCTTGAAATAAGCATCAATTTTCTGTTGCTTCTGCCTGTTTGCTATGAATGACTTAAAGTAGCTCATGACCTTGTCCTCAAACAAGCATAAAACAGGTTCACTGATTTCCACATCGGGGTGCAAGTTGACAATAGGTTTAAGCTTAGACCAGTATTCAATGGCTTCCTTAGCCTTAGCAACAGTGAGACACACTGATTCATCCTCAATTTCCTCCCCATCATCTGATCCAGAACCAGACTCCCTGGCCAACGCTTGGAGTTCTTCAGTCATGAGTTCCTGTGTATGCTCCTGGATCAGTTCAGCAACATCATTGTCACTGACGTTAAGCCCCATCTGGTTGCTTAGCTGGACAATTTCGGCTGCAATATTAGGTTCATCTTGGAAGCCTTCAAAGTTATGAACCACACAGCCACAACTTTTTCCAGGTGGCATTAAGACAGACATTGGAGACATCTCTCCATGCTCTCACAACATGCCTGATGGCCTCATAGATGTTGTACTCTGTCTTCCAGAATTTGGTCAGGGACATTCTTTCTGTTGCTTCATGACACTGGGCAAACATATGTTTTGTATACATTTTCTTAAGATTAGAAATCACCTGCTGGTCCATTGGCTGAATTAAGGGGGTAGTGTTAGGGGGCAGAAACTGTACATTCATGAAGGGAAATCTAGCTTTAGCAATGGCATTGAGGTCTGGATCATGGGCTTTTGCATTGTCCAGCAGTAACAGAGCTTTTAAGGGCAGCTTGTTAGTCTCAAGGTATGCTTTAACAGTAGGGCAAAAAACTTCCATCAGCCAAGCATGAAAGTTAACCCTAGTCACCCAGGCTTTCTTATTAGACTTCCAGAAAACCCCAAGGTTGGAAGTCATCACTTTCTTCTGCTTAAAAATTCTTGGATTTTCAGAATGGTACACCACTAAAGGTTTGATTTTAAGGTCTCCTGAGGCATTGGCAGCAACAAGAAGTGTAAATCGGTCTTTCTTGGGTTTGTGGCCAGGCATTTTCTTTTCCTGCTGGGTGATATAAGTCGTGTTCGGTAGCCTTTTCCAGAAGAGGCCAGTCTCATCCGCATTGAACACTTGCTGTGGCAGATAATTTTCATTTTCTATAAGTTCAGCAAATTCGGTCTTATAAGCTTCTGCACCTTCATTATCAGCACTGCTAGCTTCACCATGCCTTCTCACATTTTTCAGTTCACACCGCTTCTTAAACCGTTTGAACCACCCTTTACTGGCATGAAAATTCTCAAAAGCCTCACTAGATGTATCCACTGTCCCTTTAATCTCATTAAAAATGTTGGTGGCCTTGTCGCAAATGAATGATTGAGTAGTTGATTCCCCTTTCCTCTCCTTCTCCTGAATCCAAATAAGCAGTAGCCTTTCCATTTCTATAATAGCCTCCCTGCCCTTATAAAGCCTGGTAGAGCCCTTAACAGCCCTCGTACCCTTCACAGAATCTTTACGACAAAATGCTCAAAATACTGGTCTCAGGAATGTCATATTCCTCAGCTAAGTCTTTGAGACTTTTGCTCTCTCCACTTTTTCTAATAATCTCCAATTTCATCTCTATTGTAAAAAGGCGTTTCTTCTTTTGTGAGTCTTTTGATGTAGATGTACGTTTAGAAGCCATCACTATAACAGTACACTATGTCACTATGCCACAATATAAAATACAGTATCAAAGTCACTGCATGTACGAATCACCAAATTTATGCTATATTTTCACTATTTTATGCTGTAATCAACAGAAACTAACATAAATAAACACTAAGTACAAAGTCAGAAAACAAAATGTACGAAATTCTAACAGAAATCCCTAAGAACACCTGTACTATTCAAAACATTAGACCCCGAATGTTCCTGCAACGAACGCTCTAGACAAACTGAAACGCGTTCAGCATCGCCGGCTGGCGTACTCAAATCGAGTTTTCTACTCAAGTCGAGTCAATAGGAGCCTATGGACGAGCGTACTCAAATCGAAAATACTCAAATTGATGCGTACTCAAATTGGGGAGTCCACTGTAGTTTCAAGAAGCAGGAAGTGACAGCAATAGGCCTGTAATTATTGCTGGACAGAATGTCTCCGTATTTATTTTTGACCAGGGGCAAGATATATACCCTCATGAACTCTGCAGGGATATAGCTATGATGAGCAAAGCATGGCTGATAGGAGTAATGATATATGCAGACATACTATGTCATTTGCATATTTTAAGTGCTTATTCGATAAGTCATCTACCCCTGATGCAGAACCTGTCTTTAACTCTTTAATTAACCTCTTTACTTCAGAAAATGATATCAAAGTATTTTCCCTTGTCCCTCCCACAATCGTTTTGCTGCAGTCTATCTTAAGATTATCCCTACTCACACTATTAAGAATGTTAGAATAGTGGTTTTTCCACAGCTTTGCAATTTCATCCTCCCCCAACACCCCATTGATTGTTGGAGGGAGGACATTTTTGACACCCATTTGATTCTTAACAAATTTCCCAAATTTTTTATTATTATTTATGCGAGCTTCACAGGCTTTTGATGCTCGAATAGACTCTTCTTCATGTTTACATCGCCTTATGGCCGCCTTATACTAACCCCTACTTCTACACATATTCATGTATATTGGTCCTAATCTGGGTCTACCATGAAAGCACCACAAATCATAGGCATCTTCAATTCCCTCTTCAGGGGGGGCAATAAAATCATTCCATCCAGGAATAATCTTAGTATGATTGTAAGATTTAATCAGGGGGCTTGCTGCTTCTCTTAACAGGGATATTATCTTGCTGTAATACCTATCTATGAGTTTACAGTGAGAATCATTTGAGCAAGGATTATTACAGGCAAGGTGCAAAATTTCTAAATTATTAAAAAGGTGACTTGTTCTGTCTTTGTATTCTATTCTCTGCTGCATATTAACATTGGACCAATTAACGCGATTATTCTTACCTATTGAGTTCTTGTTAAGTCGTGTTGCGCATAAATTGGTAAAGTTAATTAATATTTCTAATGGTCTATGATCAGAAAGAAGGAAATCATGCAGAATATGAACTCTAACAATTCGATCCTTTAGATTATTACTAGTGAGACAATGATCAATCCACCTGGTGGTACCACTCATATCACTAACGTATGTAAAATTACCACTGGTTACCCCTAATACCTCTACATCACTTATACTTAAATTGGCTGACTCGTACATGTTACCCAATTCTACAAAGAATTCTGAGTTCACATGTGCATTAAAGTACCCCATTATTATACAGTGAGAATATTTGGGGTTATCTGATAATGACTTAATTTTGTTCAGCAAATCAATGTATTCATCTAGATTACTGCCATTGTTGTATGGTAAATAGCAGTTTACAATTAATATGCAATCATTGTTCACTTGTAATTCAATGCCTAACAACCTTACATTATCGCTTGTTAAAAAGCTTATATGTTTTGACAAATTTTTCCTTATTAAGAAAGCAACACCACCAAAAGGTCTATCGTACATTAATTCATCTGACAAGTCTATTGCTGATGATGCATGGTACATAAAGTCATCATGGGTGGTAGAGAGGAATTTTAGCTCTTGCTTAGGTAGCCAGTGCTCCTGCAGGAGTATCAAATCTGCACTGTCGCAGATTTTATGAACATCTACAGTTGAATTCCTCACTGACCTTACATTATATGAGACTATTTTCAACAAGTAGTCTCAACAAGTTATCCGCCATGACTGATAGAAAATTTATTATTAGTAAGATTACAGATACTCCCCGAGTTATGACCACCTGACTTACGACGACAACTGTCGTATTAAATAAATAAAATAAAATAATAGATGATGAAAAATTCAAATTCTGATCAGTTTATTTACTATTATTTGTATAATTTGTGTGTTTTGTTATTTCACTTTGATTGAACTACGTATATGTTAACGCACATCACTACCATTGTGGTTATTTTCGACTTATGACAGGTTTGTCGGAACGTAACCCAGTCGTAAGTCGGGGAGTACCTGTATTATTATTATACACAGTACAACTTTCAGGCATTACCATTAGGGCGCCTATTATTATTATTATTATTATTATTATTATTATTATTATTATTGTTATTATTGTTGTTGTTGTTGTTATTATTTTGTCTGTTATCAAATCTGAAAAAGTGAATAAACTCCTTAACAATAATACCATCTGGCCATTGACTCATATTATATGGGCTGAAATGCGCATTTATACCTTTAATTATTACTTTAAATGTTATAATACAGAGATTTCATGTTTAGTTTATTAACTATCAATATACTGTGTTCACCAATGACTTCTTCCATCATGTGTCAAATATCGCTTGCCTCATTCAAGAGCTGAATTCATGACACAAAGAGGGTGAGAGTCCCCATCAGTGGCCTCGCTGCAGAGACTGGTTGAGGAAACCTTCGGGAAGGGCGCCTGTTAACAGTGACCCACCCGTGCTCCTCCCTCAATCTCCCTGAGGCAGGATTCGCTTGCCTGGGGGATAGCAGACCCCTCCCTTACTCTGTGGCTTGGTGAGGGTCTGTTAGCGGTGTTTATAACCTGATGGCCGCGCATGCCCCTCCTCCTTTGGTGGGAGGGGGGGAACTGTGCACCGAGCGAGGCATAATCGAATGCCTCTCCTCTGCAGTGGGAGGCAGGGAAGAGGGCAATGATGCCTCATCTCAGCATTGGACTGTCCCTGTTCCTCATTGTGAAATTGGGAGGTGGGTTGACCGCTACCCCTGCATGCTGTGTTTCCACCCCACCTTCAGGGGGGAGTTGAAGGCAGGGATTTCATTTCCCTCGCTGCCAGACGTGCTTCTTGGAGATCTGACTTGCTGAACTACTACTGAGTAACTGGGCTTTGGGAGGAGCATCTCTTTCAACGCATCTAACTCTGACTGGAATTGTTCTAGCAAAATCACGTTTTTCTGATTTGACACCACATGTTGGTGTTTCAGTTCAACTATCAACTTTTCTACCTCATTATACTGTTTGAGGAGCACTGAGACATCTATGTCACCCATAGAGATTACTGGTATTCTATTGAAGTTAGTAATGTAAAAGGTAATATTGTTCTCATTATCCCAGAGGGTCGACACTTTATTTATAATGTCTTTCAGGGTATTCTCGTTTCTAGAATTACCTCTACAAGTTGGGAGGGTAGCACTGAACAGGGTGTTTAATTGTACCCTCGCATGTTCTATTTCTTCTGAATCATAAAAATCATGACAGACATACAAGAAGGTCTGACCTAATATTATCTACTTTGTCAAATATAAAACATAATGGATTTTCTACAAGATTTACAGCAGACAACCCCATTGTATCTGTAACGGCTTGCAGGGGAGCGTAGCTGGTGGGGGGTGGTTGGGGTGGAGATGGGGGGAAATGTCAAAAGGGGTCCCACTTCTCATTCCTTTAAATCATGCTCGGGATACCACCAGTTCAATGCTCAGGCATCTTTTTCACATTAATTATGTAACTATTACTAACTATGATACAAAAAGGATGCACACGGAGTCACTGTATGATTATACCATAATGAAACATACATTTCCTGCAGTCACCGTCAAAACTTTTACTATTAAATGGAAGAATCACAAGTGTATATGGTGGGGGAGGGAAATGGGATGAGGATGCTAAAATGGAGTGCCCACTCCTTGTCCCTTTAAATCATGTAAGTGGGTAAGTTTGTAAATATATCTAAAGTAATAAAACCTATACATAATTTATCTATTTGCTTTACCTGGCCTTTTGAAAATATTTTGAACAGTTTATGTAGTTAAAATTCACTCATTCATTCGTTCGTAATTTTAAAGGGCTCACTCACTCATTCGTTCATATGCCCGCTATTTCAAGGTCACTGTTTACTACCTCATAGGTCCAAGAAGGTAGTGCCGGATGTTGCTAGAAAATTTTGAAGATATATGCATTATTATTAATTAAGTATTGTGGACCATCTAATGAGATTGTAACTGGGTAATCTTGGCACATGAATTACAAATTTTATTGAGAGGTAACATAATGGTTCATTGACTTTAAACCCTGTTAATTTGATAGTAAGATGGAACACAAAACTGACAAGCGTCACTGGCACTGGCACTCCAAATATAGATCATATACAGAAAAGGACCACTCCTGGGTTCAGCTAATTGACTATACACTCAGACCCTGCTAATTCGACATATTTGGGGCTCTAGCCGCTCTACCCTTGTTGAAATACCCAAAGGGTCTGAATTACAGCAAAGTTCCAAAATTTGTTCAATATTTCAACATTTTGTCAAAATATAGGGGTTTTCCCAGCAACTTCAGTGGGTAATTTGACTATGAAGGAAATGCAAACAAATTTCAGAAGCTTGGTGAAATAATGGGGATATTTTGTCGAGCATACCTTACCTTGATGAAGTCTGATCACAGCATCCCTAGACTAGATGCTTAAAGATAATTTTTAGTAAATAAATATGTGTGTATGAATGCATTATATACGCTAAAAAGTAGCTACATAAACAGAAAATTTATTTTTTTTAGAAATAAATACACAGTATTTGTTCAGTTAATCCACAAATAATTATATTGCAAGACAGCAATCCCCTGAGATGTACAAATGATGCATGTATGAGAAATTCATGCACATCATATTTCATATATACATATTGAATACTATAATACAGTGATCCCCCAACCTGAATGAGGGTTCTGTTCCTGAAAAAGCTCATGCAGGTCAGAACTATCTCCACATAATATAAATGGGGTTAAGGGGATAAAAGTTTAGAAAATCATGTATAAAGTAATTTTAACCTGAATAAAAGATTTTAAATCATTTTACAATAAATGTATACTAATAATATTTCATGTAAAGTACCGTATTTCCTGGTGTATAACGTGCACCCTAATTTTGAAGAGAAAATTTAGGAAAATAAAAATTTAGGAAAAAATATACCTCCAACCTCACTTCACATGTACAATTCTAACGAGTTAATTTTAATGCAGGGTGATTTTTGGAGTATTTTGGGGGAAAAAAAGTGTGTGTATACGCCGGGAAATACAGTAATATATAACCATACATATAAATAGTAAAAACTTTTAAAAAAGCAAATTTCAAAAATATCATTATAAAAATAATGTAATAATCCAGAGGAGCACGAGAAAGATGACTCGATATAAATTAGCCAGTCGTACAAGAGACGCAATACTGGGCATGTTGCTGCCAGCTTCAAATGCTTAAGTATTGTATCATACTGCATATGCAAAAAAAGTGTGGTCATTTTTTAGTATTTGCTACAATTTTAAAGAATTCATGCTGATCTATGTTTGAATCTTAGCTCACACAGATCGAAAAAAGGGTAGTGAAATGTCCTCGGCCTCTCTCTGAATTTGTGCTGGTTGAGGGATCACTGTACATGGTGTTGATGGGGATACGTAAGAGTAAGCTACACTCTCGCGACTACAGCAATCCTCCGATATGTACGACCCTAGTACGTACAAATTTGTTAATGTACGAAAAAAAAAATTTTTAATTCCCCCCAAAATTTAAAAATTGTCAGAAATGTTACACGTACACTCCTAAACATACTAAAATCATCCCCAACCTATATAAAATTTAAGGCTGTACAGTCTCATACTAAAGTACGTACTGTACTTTACACTATAGGGCCTATACAGTGATCCACTGACCTGCATGAATTCAGAGATAAAATGAGGACATTTCACTATCCTTTTTTCAATCTGCATGAGCTAAGATTAAAAGATAGATCAGCACAAATTTTTGAAAATTGAAGTAAATACTAAAAAATTACTTCATACTTCTTTGCATATATGCAGTACAATACTTACGCATATGATAGGTATGATACTTTAGCATTTGCAGCTGGCAGCAACATGCCCAGTAGCTAATCTCTCGTATGACTGGCTAGTTTATATCAAGTCATCTTTCTCATGTTCCTCCGGATTATTACATTATTTTTATAGTGATGTAAAAAAAAATTTAAAAGAAGTTTTTACTATTTATACACATGGTTATATATATTACTTTACGCGAAATATTATTAGTATACATTTATTGTACAATGATTTAAAAGCTTTTATTCGGGTTAGAACTATTTTATACACAATTTTTTAAACTTTTATCCTCCTATAACCCCATTTATATTATGGGGAGATACTTCCAACCCACACAATTTTGCGCTGCACATGCTTTCAGGAACAGAACCCTCATGCGGGTTGGGGGATCACTGTATATGTATATATGTACATAGTATACTCACCTAACGAACAACAGTCTCCTAACTTTTGGGATCCTTGTCTTCCTCCTCTTGATTATTGAAAATAATATCTATATCATAACCACTGTCCTCCAGTCTTATTTTAACTTCTCCTGGTTCTTTACCTTTTAAATAAGCACTGTATGTTTTAAAGATGAGACTGTGGTTAATTTTAACCAACTTCCCGCATTGAAACTTCTTTAAATTACAATCCATATTTAGTATGTACATTCTTCTCCAGACATGTCTGTCTGTTTATGTTATACACTTTGTGCTTTATCCATTATGCTTCTCATATCAAAAAATATCAGATACAAGAAGCGCAATGGATATAGCATGAAGCGTATAAGCTTGTGGACTAGAGACCAATTGGAGCATTTGTCATTTGTACTGTACAATAGTAATGTCTTATTGTTTATTTTATTTATAAAATATTGCTACGGATATATGTACATATTATGTAATGATTTTAATTTGTACTTTCTACGATACAATTTCGCAGAATTGTAGCTTACTCATGCATATCCCCATTGACACCATGTATTATAGTACAGGCAGTCCTCATTATATGGAAGGGTTACATTCCTGAAAAGTTGTCCGTATAACAAACCCTATTTTCCCATTAAATCCCATTATATAATGGGAGATGCATTCCTACGGAAGATTTTTCCAACCCAAAACTGCATAATAAATGTAATTTTTTACCCTTTTAAACATTTAAATAGAAAACAATAATATTTTTTATAAATTATATTGTACTGAAGGAAATAAACTGCATAAATAGTTGTATTCACCTCCTAAAACTGCTGATTGATGGTAGTGTTGTGAGTCATGGAAAGGAAGTCAGGTGGTGGTTGATGAAGGGGCAGCACCTTCCTCTTCCACATCATCATCAGATGCTTCCTCTTGAAGCTGAAGGAGCAATGGAGGGTCATCAGCTTTTCCAAAAAAAATTCTGTAACTGCGGAATTTTTATCCATGTAACAGACCTTGGTACTAAAATAAAATTTCCATAAGTGTGAAATTCTGTATAAAGGGGGTCCATAAAACGAGGACTACCTGTATTTGATATGTATGAAATTTGATTTTTACAAATTTCTCATACACGCATCCTTCATACATATTGAGGGATTGCTGTATTTTGTGAAATTATATCATAGAAGTACAAATTAAAATTGTTAAATAATATGTACATAAACCTATTGCAAATAGAATTACAGTATAAATAAAATAAATGATAAGATATTGCTATTGTACAAATGACAAGAAGTGCTCTGATTGGTTGCTAGTCCACAAGTTTATACAGTTTGTGCTATATCCAGTGCACTCGTATCTGGTATTTTTTGATACAAGAATCACAATGAATAAAGCACAAAGTGTATGATGTAAACAAACAGACATGCTGGAGAAGAATGTATTATTAAAGGTGGTGGTTTGTACTAAATATGGATCATAATTTAAAGAAGTCTTGACACAGGAAGTTGGTTAAAATTAACCAGATCTTATCTTTAAAACATATAGTGCTTATTTAAAAGGTAAAGAACTAGGAGAAGTTGAAATAAGACTGGAGGATGGTGGCTATGATATAGACATTAAATATTTTCAATAATCAAGAGGAGGAAGATGAGGATCCCAAAAATGATGACACTGTTGTTCTTTAGGTTAATATATGTATATGTATGTACATACATATACATATTTTAGTAGGAGACTATACAGTACAGCCTTAAATTTTATATAGGTTGGGGGATGATTTTAATGTTTAGGAGTGTATGCATTGCATTTTTGCTGACTCTTAAGAAAATTAGATGGTTTTTTTCATACATTAACAAATTTGTACATACTGGGGCTGTATATATTGGGGATTGCTGTACAGTAGACCCTTAATATTCGCAGGTTTAACTTTCACATTTTTAGTGATTCACAGATGATTTCTCTGTATACCAATTTAACAATCACAGGTTTAATTTTCATGGGTGATTTCTCCATATACCAATTTAATATTTGTGGCATATAATTTTTACTATTTGCAGGTTAACCCACACATCATTTATTTCCCCACTGTATCCTGCATCAAAATGCCAACCCGCGGGATGCTAGCATATTATGCCCACAGCATCATACCTGTGAGTATGATTTGTGTGTTTTGGTGACTTTTGCCCTTAACCATGGCCACAAAGCATACAGTTAGTGATTAAGGTGAATCCAGTGCAAAAAGTTAAAAAAGTGATGATTTTAAGTCAGAAATTGGAATTACTAATCTTCAGGGACCTAACCCCCTTTTTCCCATAGTCCTATAGTCTTAACATTCCTGGATTTAACATTTGCAATAGTTTTCAGGAATGTAGCCCCCATGACTATTAAGGATCTACTGTACTAGATGAAAATTATTGTGATCTATTTGTTAGCATGTGTATTGTCACCATTCTACCAATAATGTACAACTAGCATAACTGTAAACTTAAATTTACAAAATCTTGGGGAAAATTATGTTTTTCAACACAAAATACAAATGGTAGATGGGTGCCTGGAGTGCAGGTTTGATTGTGTGTGCAGTGCAGATGTACCATGTGGTGATTGCTTTGTAATCCAACTATTTTTCGGTGTAATTTGACTATTTTCACCAAATCTTTCAAAATTTGCTTGATATTTTGACAGAGAAAAATAGCTGAATTATCACAATAGCCAAAATACTGAGTGTCGATTGAGCAGGGTCTGAGTGTACTTTTATAGACCAGTGTTTGATAATGATTCCAAATATGATAGTCATTTCTTGTGCAAGGTACTGTCACCACCCAACTCCTGACTCTCACTCAGCTTGTATTTCTGCCCAGAATCATGCAAAATCTGTTCTTTGACTTGCCAAAAATTCGTTCATCTGACAAAAATGTCAAAATCTATCCAATTCTAATTCTTCTCTCTTTCTGGCATCCAACTAAGAACCTCTTCAACAACTTTACTTCCTCTTCTTTCCCTCTTTTCCATTTCAGTTGCCATCTCTTCTCCTGCCAAAGCTGAACTCATCACTCAAACTTTCGCTTACAATTCAACCCTGGATGATCCCAGTGCTGTTCCTCCATCTCCTCCCTCCTCTGATTTTATTATGTCTGAAATTAGAATCTCTTCTAAAGATGTTTTTTCTGCCCTATCTGGACTCAATTCAAGGAGGGCAGTATGGTCTTGATGGTGTTCCTCCTGTTGTTTTTAACCCGGGATAGGTACACCCAGGGTTCTACCATGATCATGGTATGTTCCAGAAGGAGTGTACCTGTCTAGGGTTAAGAACTGTGCTTCTGTGCTGACACCCTGCCTAGGCAAACTCTTTTGTCTTTGTCTCTCATCTGGTACTTTTCCTTCTTGCTGGAAGTTCGCTTTCATTCAGCCTGTCCCAAAGAAGGGTGACCACTCTCAACCCTCCAACTATCATCCAATTGCTTTGATTTCTTGCTTTTCCAAAGTTTTTTAATCTATCCTAAATAGGAAGATTCTGAAACACCTTCTCACAATCTTCTTTCAGATTGTCAGTATGGATTCTGGAAGGGACACTCTATTGCCAATCTTCTTGCATATATCTGATTCTTGGTCATCCTCCTTTCAGGATTTTGGTGAAACTTTTGCTATTGCACTAGATATATCAAAAGCTTTGATAGAGTCTGGCACAAATCTTTAATTTCCAAACTGCCCTCCTTCAGTTTCTATCTTTCTATCTGTTCCTTCACCTCTAATTTCCTTTCTGGCCAATCTGTAGCTGCAGTTCTAGATAGCCACTGTTGTTCTCCTAAAGCTATTGCTGCGGTGGCTGTGTAGGCCATAGTCCCCAAGTATCTGTATCTTCAAACCACCCATCACCTTTTTCACATGTCTGGGTTCATGATAGTCAAGAGACTGGGCAAAGAAGTATTCTCCTCAGGTATCTAGGAATGCCTCTCTTGTCAGTGGTTTATTTCCAGGAGATTATTCAGGTCTGACTCGCACATTAACTGTAAAGGACTTCCCTCAAGTTCAGGTGACTAAATCCGACTCCCCAATGAGTGGGAGAACCAACCACTCAGAGTCCAAGAAAGGGCTGGAATGTAAAGGTGAACCTAATGAAAGTAAACTACTCTGTTTTTTTTCTCTTTATTATGGGGTCATTCCATGTCAGTTCAATGGAATTTTGGGTCAAAAAAACGTGACCACCACCGATCTTTTTGAAAATTGGCACACTTATAGATCTTGGTGAGAAAAACAGAATGGCACTTGCTTCAATACTCTAGGTCATATGGTTCCGGAGATATGGCCATTCGAATTTTGTAAAAAAAAAAAGGTCAATTTCCAAGGTCATACCATAATTCAACATGAAATATCTCATCTCCTATCGCACTTACAGAGACCATTTAAACACTATTTTAAAGCTTTTAAGCAGATCTACAACTTTGTTTCTATTCATATTTTACCTCAGTGGTAAAAAAAAAAGTTGATCTTATTTTTGACCTTTAACCTTGTGTAGGTCATTTGATGTCACAACCAATTTTTCTCTCCTTTCACCCAATTTTGGGTACACATGTCTACCTTAACCTAGAACAAGATTTTTAGTGTTGATTAAGTTAGTATAGACGCTACAGCCATTTCAGTGGACCATGCCTACCTCCATTTTGACGAAGTACCTTTTTCCACCAAACTTTGGAGCGCCGTTTCTTTGGAACTTTGGAGTCTTTCAATCCTGGCATTTGTCTACTCACATCTGGTGAATGATAGAAGTCAATTAGTTTGGCAGCAGTTTCACTATTCAGGCATTTCCCAAAGGGGGCGGATTAGGAGTTGAAAGCACTCCCTTCTCCCTCACCAAACTCTTTGCTTGCCTAGTCATATAATCTGAGCACTTAAATTCTTCTCTGATCTTTACTTGTGTCCATCTTTTTGGTAGGATAGTAAGAATTGTCAGTTTTTCACTTCAACTTGTCACTTGATTAAATTTCTCTTTTAGTTGTTGAAGAATCTCCAGTTCTGTATCATCTGAGTCACTGCATGGTTGTTTAGTTGTAAGTTCAAGCTTTCTTTTCACAACTCCTACTTTCCTCAACTTTCTCTTTGCGTAACCAGTTGTCAAAGAGTTTACATGGTTTTATTGGGGGTCTCATCAAGTGTGGCCAATGAAGCATTGAATTTACTAAGCTCATACTGCATTTCAACTACATCTCCAATGGTTTCTAGCTCAGATGGGGCACTTGATGAGGTGGATGGTGATTTTTCAAGTGGTTCACATTCAGGCATTGGGGATGGATGATTTGCTAGTATATTTCAACAGGTTGCACATGCTTTATGATTATTTGTTAATTTCAATTCAGGATTTTGATCAATCAAAATTTTAGTCAATGCATGAATGCCTTTTTTCACTTTTCCTTTGTTTTTTAAATGGGTCACAACAGAACCTGCCCATATTCAAACTGCTGAAATCCATGTTTATCTAAAAAGAAAAAAAAAACATATGTAGCTTAAAAACCAGGGTTGGGTTCAATTACACAAAATGGAAACAATTACAATTTTTTTTATTTTTCTTCAAATTAATTACAGTTAGTATTGTACTTCACAATTTCAAGATCAATTACAATTAATTTTGTCTGAATCAATTACAATTACACAAATATAACTGTCTATTCTATATATTTAAATATACATCTAAAATAAATATATATCTATAAAAACATATATCTATATCTAAGTATAACTAAATAAACTATCAAAGGTTTATTTTCATCAATTGGATAATGTATGACTGCCAGATCTAGGGGGTATAATTTTTAACAATTGACATTAATTGATCAATTACATCAGTTATAGCTCAAAAATCAATTACAATTAATGGAAATTAGGATCAATTAATTAAAAATACAATTATAATTATTCATTGTATCCAACCCTGTTAAAAGCTATTTTTGCTTAGATGGCACAAATAAAATTTGGGACCTACTGATCTTGTTTCAGAGGTCTACAACAAGAAAAAATGTGCAGTTTGATTTACAGATTGGAATAAATACAGATACCAAAAAAATCCTTGCTCCAAGGTTTAAATAAGCTTATTTTCACATGGGTACATACTGTTGTACACAATGAATAAATACACAAAGTTAAGTAATTCTATTAAAACTCGTCTAACTCTTAAAACTGAACTTATTCTATAGCCTATAGCCTAGTATAAGGTACTTATATACAGTGCTGTAGCGTGGGTTTTGGGCGCCCCCTTCCTTAAACGTAACATACCTTCCACTACAGCAAACACACGTATATAAAGGATTTACATTTTATTGATTGAGGAACAATGTAATAATGATGAAAATTGAAACCGTGATGATAGACAATAAAAAAACAAATTTAATAATTCAATTTAAAACATAGAAAATAATATGGTATTTCGTACCATACCGTACCGTAATGCCAGCCTTGGCCAAAATTGGCTGCCCCCCAAAGTGGCCGCCCTGTGCGGTCCACACACCCCGCACACCCCATGCTACGCCACTGCTTATATACGTACATAGCTTTACCTTTAAACAGGATAGCAGGTTCAAAATTCTTCACACTTTTGAATGTCCATATAAATTAATTAATTATGTAATTTAAATTACCTATATTATATAATTCTTTGAAATATACAAAAAAAATTAAATTTTATAATGGGGCTGGATACTTATTTGACCAAATAACTGGGTTAGGTTAGGTTAGATAATTACTGATTTTTTTTTTAAATTAGCAGACATTATATATCTCAGTAAGAAAAATCTAATGGTATTTTTTTCAACACTCTAGCTTAAACAGTTCCAAAGATACGGTGCTGCAAAAATGGGTGAAAGGAGAAAAAAATCAGTTGTGACATCAAATGACCTACACAAGGTCAAAGGTCAAAAATAAGATCAACTTTTTTTTTTTTACCACTGAGGTATATTTGGACAGAAATAAAGTTGTAGATCTGCTTAAAAGCTTTAAAATATTGTTTAAATGGTCTCTGTAAGTGCAATAGGAGCCGAGATATTTCATGTTGAAATATGGTATGACCTTGGAAATTGACCTTTTTTTTACAAAATTCGAATGGCCATATCTCCGGAACCATATGACCTAGAGTACGTATTGAAACAAGTGTCATTCTGTTTTTCTCACAGAGATCTATAAGTGTGCCATTTTTTTAAAAAATCGGTGATGGTCACATTTTTTTCACTGTTGAACTGACATGGAATGACCCTATATCTGAAATACACAATTATTCAGTATAAAAGTATAAACATACGGTACCTAATCAAACGGAACTGGCAATGAGTCACAATTAACAAAACCTCTGGAAAACAAATAACACTTAGTGAGATTCGGCAGAAAGGACAGAAAGTAAGTGGGAGACAAGCACCAGAAATGACTTGCACAGAATGTGAACCCTTATCCCAGCCTAGCTACCCTCCAAACTTGATAAGTCCCTATGACCTGAGTTTTTTTTTTCTTTATACACTTATACACTGGCTAGTTAGTAGGGTTAGGGTCACAGGCCTGATTCCAGGGGCAGATCCCAGTGGCCAGCAGTGGTTGACACAACCTCAATGGACTGCGTAACTCCCACTGGATTGGATCCACAATCCAAGCCTGATGAATCTCAACCAGGTGAATTGAGTCCCAATGGGTTGCCTAGACAACACAAGATTATTAGTTACATGCACCAGGCACCATTAATCACAATAATAACATAACAGACAATTAATCAACAAACATTAACTGGAATCATGCCTTCATAATTGATCATTGGAAACATAATTTACTCATGAAATCAAAACACACAAATAATAAATAACCAACATAAAAATAATGACTACAAACATTGACAATTATGGCAAACCTATCTCACATGAGTTAATCAACCTATAATCAGTGCCAAACAAGCATGGGCAAAACCCTAACTCTGGAATAATGTGACTGGTGTCCTATAATAATAATAATAATAGGTTCTCTAGCTAGTTACATGACTGGGTTTGGTAAAGGAAACTCCAGGGATCCAGCATGCACTGCAAACTGGGCAATAAGTAAAGGTCTGATGTCTGATTCTAACCTGGCTGGATTTATTACACCTATCTATACTCGGTCACAGTTTCAAAAAACCTATATATATGTCTACTTTTAATAATGATGGTGAAATACAAATGACAACACTACAATAACTTGGAATAAGAATTATGAACAAGTCTTTATTCCTATTGTACACTGGCCAAGGATTACAAGCTAGAGCACTTAACATCATACCTTTAAAGGCTTTCCAAACTCCCTTAGCTTCCAAAAGGACACATCTGTATTAATCTCAGCCTGTCTATCTGGCAATCTATTCAGGTTTCATAACCTTTTAACCCTTTCATGCCATAGGGGCATAGGGTGAGAAACTTCACAACCCCCACACTATAACAGTGGTGTTCCTCAGAGTTCTGTCCTGTCACCCACTCTTTTCCTTTTATTTGTCAATGATCTTTTAAGTCGCATTTCCTGTCCTATTCACTCCTATGCCAATGATTCCTCTCTTCACTTCTCCACCTGCTTCCCAAAGCATCCAGGCTCTTAAGTCACTCCATGATTCCTGTAGGAAGGCTATGGTACACCTGACTTCTGATCTTTCTGCCATCTCTGATTGGGGCAGAGAGAACCTTGTGGCTTTCAATGTCTCAAAAACTTGATTCCTCCACCTGTTTACTCATCATAATCTTCTACACAACTACTATCCCCTTACCTTCAACAACAACATAACTCAATCCTTCCTCTTCTCTTAACATTCTTGGCATTTCCTGGAAAGATCACATATACGCTTTCCAAAATGGCTTCTAAGAGTCTAAGAGGTTAGGTGTGCTGTATCACTTTAATTTTGACTCTTCTTCTATTTGCCCTTGGCACCTCCTTCCTGAATAAAAAACAAGGTGGGGGGGACTGAGAACTTGGAAATGCCATAACTGCAAGTTTTATACACTGTATATTTTGCAAAATTGCCCACACCAGAATTTGAACCCAGCACCTTTTAAGTAGAGGGCAAGAGCATTGACTATCATGCTGTGACAAGGTAAAAGTTAGTACAACTTGGCATATATGAGACCTGAGACAACACAATGTTTTTGTGTTCAGAGATGTGTTTTGTACCAACTCCCATGCACTCAAGGTAAAGGCAGCATTTCATTCAAGTTTCTAGTATAACAGTGGGAACCCATAGATGGAGTACCCTGTTATGCATGAACATGCATAATTTTGCATAATGCAAAAAATATCTAATGAAGATTTTAACCCAGTATCTCTTCAGTAGAAGGCAAGGACAATAACCATCACAGATATTTCATCTGTGGGTCTCGTGTTATATTAGAGATTTGAATGAAATGTTGGTATTACTTCAACTCCCTAGGAGTTAGTACAGAAAACACCTCTGGATGCAAAAGCATTATGTGACTGTGTATTCCCTTGAATATATCCCAAGTTATACTAGCTTTTACTTTGTCACAACATGATTTTCAGCACCCTCGCCTTCTACTCAAAGGTGGTAGGTTCAAATCCTAATGGGGCATTTTTGTATTATAAGTAATTGTGTTTATGCACAATATATATCAGGCATGGGCTAATTATAATTTGTAATTGTAGTTGATTGTAATCATTTACAGTTTTTCATGTAATTAGCAAGTAATTGTAATTACATTAGGAAGCGAAGATAATTGATACAATTAGTCAATTATTTTCAATTACAGACTCTGCAAAAAGTCTTGATAGACCACCTTTCCAGTTATAATTATTGTGAACAACAACTAAAATAAACAACCTGAACAAAGACTGGCATGCACTTACCCTTCAATTAGTACTTCATTGTCCAACTCTTGTTCCTGATGACCATTTCCAAATGTTTTGGCATAGATGATGCGAGAGTATTGAGAGTCCAAATCATATACCCACATTTTTTTGATGGCCTCAATGAGATGTGGCACAGAGGATGTATCATGAATAAGCTTTCCTTTAATATAAGACCATGCATTTTCAATAGGATTCAGGTCAGGTGAATTACCTGGCCACTCTAACACCTGAACATTGTAGTCACAAAGCCACTTGGTTACCTTTTTTTTTTTATTTATGGCAGGGGGCACTGTCATGCATGAAATATTCACTACCATAATTCTCATGAAACATAAGCAAATGATCATTAAGAACATTAATGTACCTCTCACCATTCATTGTGGTATTTCTAGGTAGGAAATACAAACCCCCATGACCCCCACACCATAACATTATCCAGGTGTTTCACTGTTTTCTTGGTGTACTGGCAATCATACCTGCTGATGTTGCTCAGCCTTCGTACACTCCCTTCATGTGCTGTAATGCAATGAAAGGTGCTTTCATCACTCCACATAACCTTTGACCACTGCTCAACAGTCCAGTGTTGATATTTCTTGGCGAAGGCAATGCATGTCTTGCACATTTTCTCAGTAAGCAGCGGTTTGCTGACAGGGTGCCAAGAGGGAAGGTTCAGCTCTTTTTGTAGGCAATGCTGAATGGTTCATTCTGAGATACTTCTGAGGAGATCTGGGTGTGCTTTTTTTCAGTTCTGCTGCAGATTTACATTTCCTCTTCAATACATCATGCCTAATAAGGGTGTATGTGGCAGGGTTGGCAAAAACCCAACTGGGTTGTAGGGTTTTTGATGGGTTGAAAATTTTTTTGGAAAGGTTTGATAATTATGTAGTGCCTAATATATCTATTATTTTATTAATTTATTTATCTAATCTACAATATATATTAAAAAGACATCTTTATTTCACAGAAAGTTCAGATATGAGAGATAATAATGACATATTAGAATTTTCTCCATTTTAATTTTAGATCTTTCCTTTATTTCTTAACAGCAGATTTCAGCTTTATTTAGACCTAACTCAAATTAAAATTTTTAAGATGCCAAAGAGTTAAGAGGTGGAAGATCTAAAGCTAGCAATGGGATGAGGTGACTTTATTAAGTGATCAGCCTACTAGAGTACTATGCAATTATTGCAAAGAAAGTATCACTTGAAAAATTGAGTGTGTGAAACATCATCTAGAGAAAGTTAGACCCGCACATACTGGTGGCAGACTTAAAGCTGCTGAATGGGATGAAGTAGAAATGTTGAGTGACCAACCAAATAGAGTTTGGTACAAATACTGCAGGTGTGTATTTTTGAAAAAAATAGAATGAGTGAAACATCATTTAGATCGATGCAATAAAAAATGGGTACAGGCTCGTGATGATGAAGCGGATGAGCTTACAAATACAGCTACATCAGCAACTCTTCCTCCTACACATAGACATGGCAATTTTGAGAGTAGACTCTCTTCAAGCAAATCATATGAAAGCCTGGTTCATGATGACACTACAATTCACAGTAGTGAGACTTCATTTACTTCAACTGCTTCTGAATCTTCCATACCATTTTTTCATTCTACTCCAGCCAAGAAAACACAAGGTCAGATAATGCTATATGTGGTTAGAACAACTGTAGATCAAAAAGAACTAGATTTGCAAATGGCCAGATTTTTCTTTTCAGCAAATATTCCATTGTAGTTGTAGAGAATAAAGAATTTATTAAATGGGTCAAAAATTTAAGACCAGGCTATTGTCCTCCAAGCAGAAAAAAATTATCTGATGACTCACTAATCAAAGTGAATAATGAAGTAGGTACTGGATTCAATGAAAAAAGACTTAGTCAATTCTACTATAACTTTAAATTCAAGATGGTTGGAGCAATGTGTCAAATGATCCAATAATTGGCCATAGTGTTCACAATGGGTGCAAACTGCAAATCCTTTTTAATAACTTCAATTTTTCATAATCTTTATTTACACATTGCATAATTTAAGAATTGTTTTTTAAGTCAGCTTACTTGAAATAATCAACATGCTAACATGTCCAGAGCATGGTTTAATGGTGGGAAATTTACCACCTTCAGGTGGTGGATAGCGGCAATACTGTGGCTGGTACGATGCACAATTTCACTTAAAAGAATGTTTTCTTCCATCAGAGTGAGGATCCTGACCTTCTTCTCTGCAGACATGTTAGTCCCAGGCATGATTAATAAGCAAACAAAAAAATATGGGGTCTGAAAGTCCACACAGCAAAATCGACTGGGCAGATAAACACGAAAACAGGTAGACACACCCTCATCTCACAAGAGCTTAACACCATTTCATACACCCAACGGTTGCTCAGAGTCAAGAGAGTTGCCAGATAGCAGATGACGTCAGTAGGGGACTGATTGCTGTGTTTCTGCCAAATAACTTGATAGTGTATTCATATCTATCTTTTGAGAATGATTCTATCAAGACTTTTTGTGGAGTCTGTACATGAATATTAAAGCTAATGGGTCATACTTATAGTTTAAACTACTTGCTCATCATGTCTCAGAGAGCTTTCTTTTGAAATAAAATTTTATTCTTTTTATTTAAAATAAAATGTTTCTAACTGAAGTGCCAGTTCTTTTGTCTTTTATCAGTACTCATATTTTTTGAGTGCCTTATCTTTTGTTTTATTAGACCATATTACATACATATGTCCAATGTTCAATTGTCCATAGCAAGAAATGCTTGATGAAAAATACAGTTCCACACAATGTTAAAAAAGAGTACAGGCAATGACCACTTTTCAAACATTCGCTTTATGAAAATCCGCAATTATGAATGACCCTAATTTACACCAATGACCACTTTATGAAAATCTGCAATTATGAATGCTATAAGGAGATTTTGAGAGAGAGGAGAAACAAGGCCAGACAAACTTCTTGGGACTCCTCCTTCAGGAAGCCCACAAGTGAACCTCCCACTCCAGCAAAGAGCAATTCTTCCTGGGAGTCCATCTAAGTCATCTTCAATTAATGTCTAAAATTACACTTGAACCCCATTATTTTGTACTTTGGGTTAATTCATACATTTCTTTGACTCTTTGAAATATATGAGGAATTTTGAACTTCTTGGTACCTCCCAATGTATGAATAATCCAATAGTTGTACAAATTGTATCCACATGGCCCATGGTGGCCTTCATGTTGTCACATGCAGTCTTTGTGTGTGTGGGCTAGAAAAGGGGTAAATTTTCTATAAAAAAAAAATTTAGGCAAAACCACTGAAAATCGCAAGGAATGTGGTAAATAAGGCATGGAATTGTAGATCTTGTCTCTTAGTCAAGGTGTAATATTGCGCCACTTTCTTATGACAGTATGGAAAAGTACTGGGCAGACTTGTATTGGCAATAAAGCTTCATTTTATACAGAAATACAAGTACAGGATCTCTCAAATTCATGTCTCAGAACTCCATTTTTACAGAAATCTGTGTATTCCCCAATTACTGTGTTTATCACTCATCCATGTTTATTTCAGAAAAAAAATAAATTAAATTTAAAATATCTTTTAATCTCTGTGAATAGAATACTGTAATTGTTCTGAAATTAAAAAAAAATTATTGCAGTCATTATGACAGCTTAATAAAATATATATACAGTAGTAGTAGTATGTTAAGTTTAGCTTATAACCCCTCCCTCTCTTATGACATCACAGTTCCTGCCTTGTTTGTTTACAGTGATATGGCAGTGGTGTGCTCATTGTATGTTTTTCAATATTAAGTTCTATTCTATGTTTTATACATTTATATTTGATTTTCATACATATATTTTTAATAGTATTTTTTCTATGTTTCTAATGTTTATTCCACAAACCCATGACTTTCAGTAAGTCAAGCATGGTGGGATACCAATTAGCACAAATTTGCAAGGTCAGCCTGTAGTGTTTGCATAATTTTACATGTATCATTCATTTCTTGCTTGGGAAAAACAATTTTCCCTCATATTTATGAACATTTTACCTTATATTAGCACAGATATAAGGTGGGCAAACAAAGGCATAAGTGGGTGCCATTATGCAATGCTGGGTACCTCCGCATATTGTCCATGGCAAACTAGGTCATTGGCCAATGACTTTGTGAACACACTATTATTTTTGGGTTAACTCATTGTCTACCATTCTTATTTTGTGTAAAAAATAAATTTCTCAATTACCAAGCTACTTTTTAGCTTACAGTAGCATTATTGTACACAATTATTATTTACAATAAAATATCCCTTCAAGTAACTGGATGGATGCTGCCACTTTAGGCTGGGCTACACTTGTGAAACCCCGTGCATCACTCCCACAGTTGCCAAGGGTGATGACCTTATGCCATATAGTCATCTGGGGTGAAAAAAAACAATTTGCCTTAACTTAGGCCTACAGACTTTATCATCAAGGACGGACACAAACCTGTATGTTCACATTATAAAGGTCAGGTGTCATAATAATATGGCAATAGAATTTTTTTTCTTGCAAAATATTTAATTGGTAAAATAAAAAAAACTGAATTTTTTTTCATCCCATGGAAAGGGGTGAAAACGAACGTGCTTGGAGTGAAAAAAAAAATAGCATTAACTCTGGTATATGGTCCTCAAAACATGCAATATTGGTGTCAATGGAATTACAGAGATATAATAAACCCTTTGTTGCATAACCCATCTGCAACATTGAACAACATTTGCAATTGCATTTCAACATTTCTGCACACACCCATTTTTTGCCCATACTAATACATAAAACATATGTTCTTTTTAACTCTCTTCCCCCTTTGCAGCATTGATTTGTTGCATAACCCTTCCCCCCTTTACAACATTGATGTTGCATAAGCCTTGCAACATTCGTGCTGCATAACCCCCTTCATTGCATACCCCTACCCCCTACCCCCTTTGTTGCATAACCCCTACCCCCTTTGTTGCATAACCCTTTTGCAACATTGAACATTTGCAATTGCATTTCAACATTCCTGCACTCTCCCATTTTGCGCCCATACTACTACATAAAACATAGGTTCTTTTTAACCCCAAAGAGGCTTCAACTGCATGGGGCTAAAAAACATAGCTTCACAAGGCTTATGCCACAGACTATGTTTTATTTCTCCTCATGCATTACAAGGCTTATGCCACAGACTATGTTTCATTTCTCCTCATGCATTACAAGATACACATCTTCACACTTTTCAACGTAAGTATAAATATTCTACAGTGAAAAATAATTCAGTGCCAAGCAAATAAAAAATAAATGCAAAAAAGTTTTCTTTATATATTTTTGACACTTTTTTTCCGGTGCTCATTTCTTGGAAATGAACAAACATAAAGACATCATTTTACCAACACTTTTGAAGGATATAGTGGGCTACCTGAAAAAAATTTCTTAAAAATTTTCTTTATATTAAAAATTATTTTAAGGGGCCTGTTCGTTTTCACCCCAACATACCCTATGTTTTTTTTCACCCCAGATGACTATATTATGATAGTTGTGGGTTTCCAAGCAGAAAAAAATTATTAATGACATACACAATTTTTTTAATGTGTGATATTGGGCATAATTTGCAGCTTAGTAATTACATGATGTAAGATTATGATTTTTTATTGTAATATGCGAATATGACTTAGTGATTAATTGTTGCAGTTTTTATTGGGCTTACAAGCCAAGTTGGATATGATGCTACCTTCATTGTAATTTGTAACCCTCTCAGCTCCTCTCTCCCTATCACTCTGCCCACAAGTCTCAAAGCATCTTTACATGTTCTCCAGTTTGCAAGTGTTTCATGATTGCTTCCAAGGAACCCCAAGAGCCACACAAGCCTATGGAAGTCTCTGAGGAGGCTTCAGGTGTGAAGCCAAAGACCACCAAGAAGCCTGTCATGAAGCCTAGGGGAAAGTAGAAGTCTCTCTCCATTGCCAAGAAGCTCCAAGTGTTAGACAGGCTTAAGGCTGGTGCCAAGGTTAAGGCTGTAATGGAGGAGTTTGGGATCAGCCACACCACTATTTATGACATAAAGATGAGTGAGCCTAAGCTTGTCCAGTTCCAGGAGAAGCAGCATGACCCTCAAGAAGGTACATCAAAGAGGAAACAAGTGAGGGATGCCAAGCATCAAGACCTTGATGAAGCCATCTGGAAGTGGTATCGGCAAGAATGAAGCATTGGTGTCTGTGTAAGTGGTATTAAGCTACAGGCTGCTGCGGACAAACTGACCAAGAAGATAGGCATCCAGGACTTCCAGGCCAGTCAAGGCTGGCTTTATCATTTTCAAGAGTGCCATGGCATCAATGACAAGAAGATGCAGGGTGAGGCTCAGAGTGCTGATGAAGAGAGTGTTGAATCCTTCAAAGCCAAGTTGCGAGAAGTCATCGAGATGAGTGAACTGATGCAGTGTCAGCTCTACAATGGAGACAGGGCTGTATTGGAAGGAGATGCCCCACAACACCCAGGCCAAGGACTGTATGTCTGTGTTGTTCTGTGCCAATGCAGATGAGTCGCACAGGTTGATATCTATGGTGGTGGGCAAGGCACAGATGCCACACACTCTTAAGAACATCATGACATCATTGCCAGTCATCCAAGGGTCACCAAAAGTGCCTGGTTCACCAGGGACATTTTCAGTGAGTGATTCCACAAGTTCTTTGTCCCAGTGGTGAAGAACTTCCAGAAGGAAAAGAAGATTCCTGAGGATGATGTCTGGGCCATTCTTCTCCTAGATAATGTGCCTGCCCACCCATCAAAGGAACAACTGTGCACCAAGGATGGCAAAATAATCAAATGTTTGTTCTTGCCTCCCAACATGACATCTCTCATACAGCCCATGGACCAGTCTGTCATCCAGGCACCAAGACCCACTACCACCAGAAGCAGCTGGATGACTGTCTAGTTATCCTTGAGACTGAGGAACACCTGGTGGAGGATACTCATGGGCTGAGGACCCTGAAGAATTTCAGGAAATACAACCTCTCCAAGGCCTGGAACTCCCTCAAAGTCTCAACCCTGCAGAACTGTAAGAACGAGCTCCTCAGAGGGTCAGACTTGCCTGACTTTGAGGGATTTGAACCCCGGGACTTTATCCAGACCTTGGTGAGGAATGAGGAGAAAGACGTGACTGAGGAAGATGTGAGGGAGTGGCTAGAGTGTGATACTGATGAGCCAGGCCACACTTACTTATCCTAAGATAACATCATTGAAGAGGTGAGAGCCCAAGAGGAACCAGCAGATGAGATGGATGAGGAAGAAGAGGATGGAGAAGAAGCATTGGCCACCAAGTTCAAGTTCTCTAAGGTCAATGAACATGTGGAGAGCCTCATGGAATGGGTGGTGTCAAAGGAAAAGCCTCTAGAAGTTCCACCCTATGCTTTCTGAAATGAGAAACTTGGTGGTGGAAAGGCAACACTCTAGAATCAAGCAAACCAAGATACAACTTCTTCAAGCTGTATTCTCCACAAGCAAAGAGAATGAAGAAAACAGCAGGAGAGTGTATTCTCCACAAGCAAAGAGAATGAAGAAAACAGCAGGAGAGTGAAGCAAGTGAAGAGCCTCACTCCTTGGTTGAGATTTCCAAAATCTCAGTTTCCCCCTCACCCACCATCACATTACTGGAATCGCTTCATGTGTCCCCAGTGTAGTAACTTCAGTGGAGGTCACCCCAGATTTCCCAGAGATCTACCTAGAAAGTGACCCTACAGAAGTTGAAGGTGAAGAGTCTGTATTTATCTCTAACAGTTCCTAATATTTACAAAATAATGTGCAGTAGAATATAAAAAAATACTCATATGCGATGTTTAGTGTTTGTGCCTGGAATCTGAAATTAATTTGTGCCTATTTGGAATAAGATAGTTACCTCCACTATGATGCATCGTAAGACCAATAACTAAACTAAACATTAATAATGTACATTACAGTAATAAAACAGTAATTACAGTAATATAACTGTAAAATATTACTATTAATATTATAAAGAAATAGTTTAAAAACTTTGCAATTAATTTATAAAGTACAGTTTAGTTACTGGACAGTAGATTTAAGAAATACACCACACACTCATATAAAATGTTAAAATACCCAACAAATTTTGTATACAAATACTTTCATACTTTGTACAAAAGTTCAAAATACAGTAAAACCTTTGTTATCCAGCAAGCTCGGGGATTAGGCCATTTTGGTTGTCTAAATTTTCTGGTTATCTGAGGGTACCATTAACCTAGGAAAAACCAATAGACAATAATAGTAAAACTCAAATTTTGGCTATACTGTGCACAGAGCTGGGCAATAAATACATTGAATGTATTTAAATACTAAATACATGGGAGAAATGTATTTAAATACTAAATACTAAATACATGGGAGAAATATATTTAAATACTAAATACATGGGAGAAATGTATTTAAATACTAAATACTAAATACATTTTATGAATGTATTTAGATACTAAATACAAAATACATCAATTGTATTTAAATACATTTGTAAATACATTTTAAATACATACAAATTTTAACATATGCATTTACTAATTCATGTTTTGATAAATTTCTACTTTAGGAGACACGGTGAATTTCGAAATAAATACACCACTCGATAGATCAGACGATTTTAAAAGCTTTTTCATCAATGAATTTTCCATCGCAAATTGGATTGATTGCAACGAGTTAGTTACACAGGCCCACTTAAGGCAGGGCCGTTTTGTACGATTATTCGGTCAATTTCAAGATATTTTTTGATGTCTAAAAAACACTTACCTTCAGATGAGTGTACAGATTTGTTGTAGCATTGCTTGCAGCAGAGACTTCGTGTTTACACAGCAAGCAGGTGCACTTTACCTTATTACCGTCTTTAGATTTAATTTTAAAGTATTTTCCATCAAACAGAGGGTGCACTAAATTGTTATCTGCAGATATATCACTGTTTGATTCACCGGATTTGCTTGTTGAAGCCATGACACGCACACGATAAAGAAATCAACGCTTTCGACTAAGAGTGGCACACAACTGATTGAACTGACATGTTGAAACATGAACCATGCTGTACTACACTGTCAACGCATCGTACTGTGCTAGTACAGAACGTGTATTAAACCAGTAAAAGTATTTACATTTTTATATTTTGAGTATTTAAATACATTGTATTTAAATACTATATTTAAATACATGAAAAACAATGTATTTATAAATACAGTTCTAAATACACAAATGTATTTAAATACGTATTTAAATACTGCCCAGCTCTGACTGTGCATACTGCACTGTACACCAATGTAAACTATATTGTAATCAATATAAACACTATGCTAAGTATGTATGGGACAATTGAAACAAGTAAAATTTAGTCTTAATTTATTAAAAATGTTAAGGATGTTCTAGATTTTTCTGGATGGCATTGGAAAGCTTCCCAGTTTCTAGATTGGTGAATTGTATTGGCCTAATATGAAATTTGCTGGTTTCTAAAGTTTTCCAGATAGTTGATTGCTGGATAGTGCAGGTTTTACTGTATCCAACTAATTTTGTACTGTCTGGTTAATTTGTACCTCCCAGATTATTTGACAAGGGTAGAGCCCAAAAGTGTCAAATTAACAGTTGAGTGTAGCTTTTATGTCTTTTATTTAATATGAAATTGATTTAATATTAATTACTTTTAATATTTGTATGCTTATTCCTCCTTTAAAATGCAAAAACTTGTATATTTTCATGAATTTTTAGGCCTTGGGAACTGAGTTAGGAATGAATTAACCCATATTATATTAATTCTTATGGAAAAATTGTGTTCACTTTACAAATTTTTGCTTTACAAACAGTTTCCAAGGAACCAGTTGATTCGTAATTGTTGACAATGCCTGTCCATTTTATTGACCTAATATTATCTAGTTTTCATCCAAGATGATGGCCAAAACTGAAAATGGAATTGAAATACCTAGGTAGAAAAGCATAACATAAATCAAATAGCGTGTATTTATGAAAAATTGTGATTCTTTGCAACTGTAATTAATTACTTTACTAAGTATTTGTAATTGTAATTAAGTATTTCACCATCTACAGTAATTGCAATTGAGAATGTCAAGTAATTGTAATTAATTACATTGACCAAGTAATTTTCCCATGCCTTATATATATATATATATTATATATATATATATATATATATATATATATATATGTATGTATGCATATAACTGCAATAACCACGCAGTATATAAATGAATAGAAACGACATAAGTGTTAAGGAACGTTTCTGCACACGAGGAGGAGAGATAACGAATAAATGAAAAATGAGGCGAACCGCCCGGGAATCGAACCCAGGGCCTTCCAATTGCCGGTTGGACGCGCTACCATTATGCTACGGACCTCAATTAATCACAAATCGAAATTCTCCCACATAGGGCAGAAACCAATGCCCTGAGAGGGCACCCTCGCAAATCGTGAATATGCGCATATAACTGCAATAACCACGCAGTATATAAATGAATAGAAACGACATAAGTGTTAAGGAATGTTTCTGCACACGAGGAGGAGAGATAACGAATAAATGAAAAATGAGGTGAACCGCCCGGGAATTGAACCCAGGGCCCCGTCCAACCGGCAATTGGAAGGCCCTGGGTTCGATTCCCGGGTGGTTCGCCTCATTTTTCATTTATTCGTTATCTCTCCTCCTCGTGTGCAGAAACGTTCCTTAACACTTATGTCGTTTCTATTCATTTATATACTGCGTGGTTATTGCAGTTATATGCGCATATTCACGATTTGCGAGGGTGCCCTCTCAGGGCATTGGTTTCTCCCCTATGTGGGAGAATTTCGATTTGTGATTAATTGAGGTCCGTAGCATAATGGTAGCGCGTCCAACCGGCAATTGGAAGGCCCTGGGTTCGATTCCCGTGCGGTTCGCCTCATTTTTCATTTATTCGTTATCTCTCCTCCTCGTGTGCAGAAACATTCCTTAACACTTATGTCGTTTCTATTCATTTATATACTGCGTGGTTATTGCAGTTATATGCGCATATTCACGATTTGCGAGGGTGCCCTCTCAGGGCATTGGTTCTGCCCTATGTGGGAGAATTTCGATTTGTGATTAATTGAGGTCCATAGCATAATGGTAGCGCGTCCAACCGGCAATTGGAAGGCCCTGGGTTCGATTCCCGGGCGGTTCGCCTCATTTTTCATTTATTCGTTCTCTCTCCTCCTCGTGTGCAGAAACGTTCCTTAACACTTATGTCGTTTCTATTCATATATATATATTATTAATTAACCTATGCATTTTTTCTCCAATTTCTTTTATTTGCTGGACTGAAGAGTGTTGGATTTGTCTTGATCTATTTAATATATTGGCTAATATGCCTCTATAACTTAAGCTACAAAGTGTTAACACATTTCCTGTAATGATAGATAAAATATACCAAAACCTGATTGTAAAATAAGCTTAATCCAACCAAACAGACTCCCCCCCACTCCTCATAGGTGAAGGTGCCTCTTAGCTAGTTAGGGCTATAACACACTAATACCTGCTCTGAAATTATACACTTAAGCAAAAATTCATCAAAGAGTACAAATCATTAGGTTTTAGAGGAAAATTATAGTTTATTCAGTTTAAAAGAAATAATTGATAGATTTAACATACCATATGTAAATATAATAGTATATAATTATAATCTAA
Source organism: Bathynomus jamesi (assembly GCA_023014485.1). NCBI lineage: Eukaryota > Metazoa > Arthropoda > Malacostraca > Isopoda > Cirolanidae > Bathynomus > Bathynomus jamesi. The sequence goes on from JAJOZX010002073.1 coordinate 366,682, forward strand.
GGAAGCCCTATCCCTAAAAAATAATGAAACCTTAGCAAGTCAGATCTCAATTATATCAACCACAAAATTTTTCATAGCTTTGTCAATATGTTGGCTCTCAGTCTTTCCTAACTTCACTCATAGCAAGTAGCTCTTCTGAAACAGCTACAGCAGTATGGGTCATACACTGTTACTTAAGTTTGTTAATTTCATAGGGCTGCAGGTATTTTTGTTCCTTTTGAAGTATCACTTTGTATTTGATCTCTCACAGGCCTTGGCTATCATGTAACAAAATTGTTAACTTTTATTCTGTCATTGCCCACTAATAACAGGTTAATACTACTTCCCCTAGGTCAGAAACTTCTATCTTAGTTATATTCCTAGTTCACTTGCCTACCTTGTTTCACTTATTGGTACATTTTCTGTTCCATTTATTGCTGTCTTATTAGTCACAAATTCACTGCAACCATAACCTTAAATATTTTTTTGCCTAGGCTAGACCAACTTCATTCCATTGTCTAAACATCATCTTGCTTATCATAACGAGAATAATAAGCTTCCCACTTTTATTCATACTTGTATTTCCAGTTTTCTTGAACATACAAAGTGAGATGCATCACTGCACTGAGTACAACCTTTAATGTTCCTAATTCATCATATGATTAAAATGCTGAGTCAGATTGTATGCACTGGTTGCTGCAGTTAAAGTTTATGAATAAATTAGCTAACCAGTCAATCTGGTGGTCTTTTTCTTCAGTAGGTCTGAACTTTATTAACTGGCCTGGGTTCTCTCAAGGCATAGTCCTTGTCCTTTGTAGTACTACTTACACATTTATCTCATTTGTACATTTATCTATTAAGTGCTTTACAATTTGCACACAGGCACCAAATATGTTAGACTTTATTGGAAGAGATTTAACTTGTTTAAACACTCTTTTCTAATCTGATTCATTTACATTTCAGAAAGTGAAAAAGAAAAATTTGACTTTATAATTGATGCTGCTGGAACATTCCTTTCACCATCTCAAATAAGTTTGTTGAAGTTTAGTCTTACTCTTCGTGTATACTCTCCAAAAATTGAGTCCTTCAGGCAAATTGCTTTAGACAGAGGAGTTCAAGATGTTGATGGTTGTGATACAGTTGTTGATATCAGTGGAGAATTGATTTGTGATTCCTCAAAAATTGGACAGTATATAGAGACAGCTAATCCCACTCAAGTGCTTGTCTTTGATGTAGATCATATTTATCCTCCAGGAGAACCAAATAAGGTGAGATTTTTTTTTTTTTTAATAGAATATTGTTTTAGTCTATGAAATGTCTTATGTACCAGTAACTAAATTATTGCAATGTACCCTATTCTAGGTTACAGCTGTTTTGTATGGGGAGCTTGGAACAGAAAATCTAACAATTTTTCACAATATATTAAAAAAACATTCAGACCTGGGTGAAATATCCTATGTGTTTCGTCCATTCAGCAAGGTAAGGATAATCTAAATATTATTTATCCCCTTTTAAGTGTTTTGTTTAAATTCTCTTCATGTAGATTTGGGATTTTGACTAGCAAGACATAAACCAAGTGTGTAAAATACTGGTAGAAATATAATTCTGCTTTTCTGTCTCTCTAGATTCCCAATGACAGAAAATTAAGACTTAGTGGGTATGGGGTTGAACTCCAAATTAAAAGCACTGAGTACAAAGCCCAAGATGATACAAAGCTTCAGGAAGATGCTGAAACTGAAGATGATGATGATGATGCAGATGAAGAAGTTGAAGGGTTCATCTTCTCCAAACTGAAGTACGAGATTTAATATGTCTTTGTGTTCAAGTTAGATGAGAAAGACTTAGAGAAATTTGTATACCAACCATGTATGAATCCAAGGCATCAAAAGTTTTCTATCTATTTAGAAAAAATTTTATTTACTAGCTAATAGTCAAATTAAGTGACTTAATGAAACTTTGTTTGATGGTGATATAAATGATGGAAACTAATAGAATCACATTTCTGAATGAACCTAAGTTTTGGCATTCTTCTAGAACTTCAGTTTTTGTGTAATTTCTTTGTAGAGAGAGGTTTCTGAAGGATTAGGATATCATGTTTAAGTGTATTTATGCTTTTATGATATAATTAAGTATGGAAACCTGAACTAATTCAGTCTTGTATGAAAGAATATGAATTAGTTCTAAATAATACTTATAAAGAAAGGAATTTTTCTCTCTCCAAATTTAAAACTTGAAATAATTATTCCCTATAGAAATTTTTTGTACTAATAACTATTGAATCTTATTTAGGATTATTCACCCTGATTTAAAGGACAAATTAAATGAACTTAAGAGTCACCTCTTAGAGTCTGCCCATGAGATGGCTCCTTTGAAGGTGTGGCAACTTCAGCATTTGAGTATGCAAGCTGCTCATCGTATTATATCATCACCCAGTGAAGAAATGCTGTCTGTGTTCACTCAAACAGCCCAAAACTTTCCCTCCCTTGCACGCTCTCTGACTAGAACTAAGGTAGGATGAAGTTAGATGAAGCACTTTTCATTACATAGTTGTTTGGTGTTCCCCATAAATGGTTGTTCAGTGTTAATAGACAAAATTCAGTCAAATATGCATCATTTTTCACCTGATATTTATGAAATGTTTTGGTTTTTAGGTAATTTGAAAATGGTCTAGAATTAATTCGCATTTACCAAAGGAGGCTGAAGTTTAGTAGCAAATAGCTTATTTAAAGTAGCATATCTTTCTCAATGAATTATAAGTAAAGGGGCAAAGGTTTAACTTTCTAATTTTATTTACTTTTAATATTTTAGTATCAGAACTAGATTGTAATTATACTCGTAACAGCAAATGTATATTTATATTTGAAGGTTGATGATAAAATGAAGAAAGAAATCTTGAGAAATCAGAATGCACTTCGATCTCAAGCAGATATTGCCCCTTCCGATGCTGCCCTATTCATCAATGGAATGCATTTTGACCTTGATTACACTGACATTTACACTCTTCTGGATTATGTAAAGAATGAACAGAGGGTCATGGAGGGTCTGTATAAGTTAGGTAGGCCTTGAACTTTTTAAAATTTATTTTCTGCTTTCTTTCTCTTCTAAACTCACATGATTAAACTTCTATGTAATTAGTAATAATAACAAATTTTTTTTCTCTCGAAATTTAACAATTAAAAGTACTATATAGTAATAGAACATTTGTGTTGCCCTTTGCTGTTGGTGTTAAAACTAAACTAGGCTTAATTCAAGTACTGTATAAGAAAATTGATAAACTCATAGATGTATGGTACTGTAAGACAGGATAGCTTCAGGCAGTTTTAAAATTTGTGAAAAATCTATCAGTTGTTTATTTATTGGCTTGAAAATATTAAATTTCTTTTCATTTTAATTATGTAACAAATTGAGTAATTCTAGAATTAAAATTCATGACTTCACAATAATTTTATTTGGATTCTCTGTAGGCATCAAAGGTGAGACATTAAGTAGTCTCTTGAATCTTGACTTATCCGAAACTAAAACGGAGTATGGAATTGACATTCGAGATAGCGCTATTTTCTGGATGAATGACATCGAGAACGACAAAGCTTACCAAAGATGGCCTTCATCCATTGGCGAACTCTTACGACCCACTTACCCTGGCATGCTCAGAAGCATCAGAAAAAATCTCCACAACTTGGTGAGTTAGATCTTTTTGTGGAAAAATGGAGGAACTTGTAGAATAGGGCTATCAACTTTTTTTTAACCTTATTGTAGGCCATTGTTATAGTTAGTGGATTTTTTTAGTACCTCGTAATTTGTTGGTTTTAAACTTATGAATTAGAATGCAATTATGTTCGTCAATAGTTACAATAGGTATACTGTTAAAAGAATTATAGTGTGTAAAACATTTACATTGCAGATTCCTTTGGGTTTGTCATCATAACTACCATTTACATTTGTAGAGAATATGTTGTTGTACAGCCCAATCCCATCCTCTCCTAATTATAAAATTTCTGCTGGGAATATAGTTGTGGGAATTTGACGTCCAGGGGTTGGACAAAATAATGATGAAGACGCATTTTCGGTGCTATATTTTCTGATCATCATTAATGGTGCCATATACAGGGTGTTTCAAAAGTCTGGAATCATAGTGGGGGGGAATATATATATATATAATGCTGGTTTTTCCTGTTCTTGTAGAATAAATAAAAAATATGGCGTTTGGAAAAGATTTTAATGACTGAAAGTGGCATGATAGTTGGAGTCCATTTGGTTGGTGTCGCAATATTAAAAGTCGCGTAATTGCCCCTCGAGATACAGGGGCAATTACGCGATACCAGAAAATACAGCACGAAAAATGCGAAAATACACGATATATGTGGAATGGTACACGAAATATATCACTATAAAAATATAAAAAAGAGTATACACTCAAGTCCAAGGTAGAAACATAATACAAATATTTTAGATAATAGATAAATTACATTAACATGGTGAGAGTTGGCTTGGTATGGAACTCTTTTTTTGCAATTAGTGATAAAAAGGCAAGATGCAATGTGACAGAAGTACTGGAACCTTAATTTTTCGGTAAAGGAATTCCCGAGCTTACAACTCTATCCTCTCCGTATACTTCGAATTTGTTATGGAGACGAAACTGATACTAAGTATATGCGGACAGCATTACAGAATGTATTTACTATTTTAAGTGGACTAGGTGTGATGCGAGCTTCAGATTTAAAACTCTTACAGCCGTCATTCATTGGGGGCACAAAATCTCTGAACAAGCAAACAAAGAAAAGTCCAATATCAGGCAGACACATAAATATAAGGTACCTAAGCATTTACTGAACCCTTAGAAAGTTTACAACCCTCATTGGGATGTAGTAATAATTAATTAGTTAAAAATGTATTTTTTCCTGCTTGCTTTGTTTATAAACAGGTGATTATAGCTGATCCAAGTAAAAAGGAAACTGTGGAGATTTTTAAGCTGGTGGATAGCTTCCTCACTCATACTTCTCCTCTGCGATTCGGAATTGTGTTTGCCATTAGTTCTGATAAGAAAGTAACGGGTTATGATGATGCTGGTGTTGCCCTTCTTTGTGCCTTTAATTATGTCATTCAGAGCTTTCACGACCCGGAAAATGCAAACCACAAAGGACTTCAGTTCCTCGTGGATGTGAGTTTTCATATCTGGATATCATTTAAAGTATAATAACTAAAGATTTTTACTTTGAAGAATTTTTTTACACTGAATTATTATCTTAAACCATGAGGAGGAGGATAATTTTTCTATATGTCAGGTTTCCTCTTGAATTTTTTGCAGTTGTATGGCACAGTGGAAGGAGATGTCACTGTGAATGGTGTGACTTCTTTCTTCAAGAGTCGCTACAAGAGTGAAGATTTGGATGATATCTTCGGCTTCGACAGTGACTTTGATGTCGGTCGACAACTCGCTCATTTGTTTATTGGGAAAGGAGGATTTAGAAAGTTTCCTCAGGTGAGAGCGTAAGGCTCTACCTGAAATGTCTGCAATTGAGCCTAACATAACTTCAATTAAACTGACTTGATTTAACCTAACTTTACTAAATAAAAATTGTTTTATTAAGGCACATTGAATGATAATGCTTAAGAAGTCGACAAAATTAAATTATCATTATGTGCGTTATTTACTGTCAATGCATGACCCGTGAATCAGGTTCAGTTTCGTAATAAACTACTTTATTGGAATCGATATTACTTTCTACATTCTCGAAAACCTTCGTTTTGTTCAAAGTCTGATTCTCTAATTGCTCCCCTTTAAGGCTCTGATGAATGGCGTTCCTTTGCCTGAGAAACATCTCAATGGAGACGAGTTTGAGGAAGTGGTTCTAATGGAGGTGATGAAGAACACGCAAAACCTTCAGAAGGCGGTTTACAAAGGAGAAGTAGACGATGGGAAGGACATTATTGATTGGCTCATGTCGATGCCAAATATTATGCCCAGGTGATTGTTTCAGCTGTTTAGACATTTTATAATTTAGTTACTCTAGTTTATTAAATATATTCCCCATGAAGATTTAATTTCTTTTAGATGTGTATTCTTAATCCTTTTTTTAGTAATTATTCATTGGTTTATAATTAGTAACAGTTTCATATATTTTGATTAATTTTAGAAATGCTACAGAGTTAGTTGTCTGAGACTACATTCTGTTCTACCCTCTTCTCTTTTAGATTGAATGATCGAATTCTGAGTGCAAAATCGTCGAAGTTTATGGACATGCCTGGCCATCATGATTCGACACTCTTATCAATTGATTATGAGGAATTCGTAGGATTAACAGCTTCTCAAATGACGGCAGTTATGGCAAATTCTTGCCGCTACGTAGCCTACAAGAGTGATCCTGCGCTTAGGCCTCTCTCAGTTTGGGTGGTCGGAGATTATGAAACCGAACACGGAAGGAATGCCCTATTGGAAGCCATTAAATATACAGTTGAGTTCTTTCTTTAAATTTAAACTTTTTTATTGAGATGAATATAGAGTTCTCTTGGCTTGGTTGGTTGGAGATTGGACTCTGTAGGTCTTGGATTTGATTCCTGCTGCCGCTGCTATAGTTGGAGTTGGGATGGCCATCTGCTCTTGATTGGTCAGGCTTGGGTGACACGGCGTTTACACCTGTCCCTATATGTGTGGGGAAGTAGGGTTTTTCAGATGTTACCCGTTACCTGTTCGCCGGATTATATAAAATAATTAAAAAATTCCAAAGTTTGATGATATTCTTTGAATTTTATATTGTATCCACTGACCGTGGAATGCAGTGTGAATCAGGTTTCGCATTTTCAGAGATGTTTTTACTGTAATTTCCCCTATCTTTTTATTCAGAGAGAGAGCAATGGAGTCCGAATTTGCGCTCTAAGTAATTCTGATGATCCTGGAATTTTAAGCCAAGCAATAGAAGTCGCGCAAGCAACATTATCACCACCGGTTATTAGGCAGTTTTTAATAAAAATTTTGGACCCAGAAAACGCTAAGAAAATAAAACTTGGTTCAAAACAATTGATGGACTTTACAGTTACTGTAAGTTAACTTCGTTATTAAAAAAATTAAAGGTAAATTGAAAATGTTCCATTTTTATGATTGAAAGTTTTCTATTTATTTTTTTTTTTTTGTAGGGTTTAGATGAAGAAGTGTTTGAATCTCGGTTATCAAACTTTAAAGAAAAGATTTTGAAGTCTCATTTGGTGTTTAGCTCCAAGGTAAATTGCACTTATCAGCTTTTAATTACGAGTCTATTACTAATAGTATTAGTACTGCTGTGTTTTCATTATATTATTATTACCGCATTTGGTATTATCCAAAGTTAGTTATTCTGAATTTGATGATCATGAGAAAAATAATTATAGTCAACTACTCTTTACAGGTTCTTGGTCTGTCATCGGGAAAGACGACACTAATAGTTAATGGTCGAATACTCGGAGTCTTTTCTCCTAATGAGACATTTTCAGATGAAGATTTCGCTCTTATGGAGAGATTTTTCCTTTCTTCCATTGGAGATAAAATTTCCAGTATTTTTAAAGGTGAGAAAGATCACCTGACATTTTATTTGGAAAAATTGACTCTTAACATTTTGCTTAAAATATGATGGAAATTATCTCATTTTCAATCCAAAAATTATCTCATTTTTAATCTAGAAATTATCTCATTTTTAATCCATTTGTCAGCAGATGTCTAGTGAGCAACAAATTTAGTCGCTTAAGAGTTTAATTCATATTTAAGTACCTTCCTTGATTTCGTGCTATGATAATAGTTTTGTGAATTTTGGTACATTATGATCCAGAAACGGGTGCCAAGTAAACTACCTCAAGGATTCAACTCTCTTCCTTGATCGTAGAATTTTAAATAATTTGAAAATTAAGATACACTATTTTCGTGTTATTTGGATCTTGTTTTATATCCAAAGAGCGTAGAATGTAGTATGAAATCGTTGTACATATTTTCAAAAGTGTTTGTAGTATATTGGAATAAATTTCCTTATTTTTTCCCTATTTTTTTTTAAGTATCGCGTCTTCTCCCGTTCTCTTCTAGATACTGTCCCAGAACACATGAGTGATCTCCTAATGAAGGTGTCGTCCGTTCTTCAGTCCAAGTCTCAAAGTAAATCTCGAACAGAGGTTCCAATTCGCTCCGATCAGTTTTCTGTTATTAAACTTTCCGCCAAAAACCTTTCTTTGCCCGCCTTTGACCTGTTGGCCATCTGTGACCCTGTATCGGGGGCGGCGCAAAAGGTGGGTCCCATTATGCAAATGCTGCATCAAGTGTTAAATGCTAATGTCAGGATTGTTCTTAATGCTGTGGAAAAGCATTCTGAGATGCCTCTTAAAAGGTATGGTGACCCCGAGAATTTTTTTCTTCCTCCGTTTCTCTGTATTTAATGGCTAGTAGACGGAAGACATTATGTATGTTCATGAACGTTCTCACTTTTAGAATAAGAGCAGTTTTAAAATCAAAAGATTAGAAGGATATAAATAAAGGAAAACGGCGGTAAATATATATTGTGGTAAAGTGTGAATAGCAGTAATCATAAAATTTAAAAGTTTGCGATGTTACGCCGCAGTTATCTTATTTACTTTACAGCTTTTATCGATATGTATTGCAAGCCGAGCCTCAATTCACTGATACTGGAGAGTTAGCCCCGGGGCCGATGGCGAGGTTTACTGGATTGCCTGAGAGCACGATCCTTACTCAGAATTATCATGTGCCCGAGAATTGGCTCGTTGAAGTTGTCAAGTCCCTCCATGATCTAGATAATATAAAGCTGGAACAAGTGGAAACGGGAGTCCAAAGGTTTGTTGTTTAATTCTCTATATTTATATATACTCAAATAACTGACTCACGATACGAGAAAGCAAATAGCCCGCAATATCTACAAATTTTTAGAGGCGAAGAAATTATTATATTATAAAAGCAGAAATGGATGTCATTGTAATTATGTAAATCTCGAATAGATTGCGATTGATTTTTACATGTATAATTTGTATAACATTTTGATTTATGATCAGCGAATTTGAGTTGGAGCATCTGTTACTGGAAGGGCATTGTTATGAGCAGTCTTCAGGCAACCCCCCCAGAGGTCTCCAGTTTACATTAGGAACCAAACAAAAACTTGTAATGGTACGTCTATATAATAAATAATGCAAACTCCGAGAGTTTGCATATATATATATATATATATATTATATATATATATATATATATATATATACTGTAGATATAGATAGATAGATATATGGTGTCCGAGAATTATCTGTACAAGTTTTGGCTGTTTTTAAAAGTCAACCATGAAGTGTAGAAATTCCAGTGTTGTCCCATTTTACAGAGAATCTCATTAAGTTTTTTCTGATACCACGTTTTGACAAGTTTTTTAGAAATGTACGCGGGTGACAGACATTGATGATTTAAAAGCAAGAATCACAGCTGCTATTGAGCGAATTGATGTGGATATGCTGTAGCGTACATGGCAACATTTGGAGTATCGATTGGATGTTTTGAGAATCACTAATGGTGCACATATCGAATGTTTGTAACAACGTTACTTTAATAAAAGAAACTTTTGAAAATACAGATTCTAAATAATCTTGTTTAAGAATTTTACGTGTGTTATCAAGAATTTTATTAAAAGATGAAATTGTACAGATAATGTTCGGACACACTGGAATTTCTAAAAAACTTGTCAAAACTTGGTATCAGAAAAAACTTAATGAGATTCTCTCTAAAATGGGACAACACTGGAATTTCTACACTTCATGGTTGACTTTTAATAACAGCCAAAAATTGTACAGATAATTCTCGGACACCCTGTGTGTATATATATATATATATATATATATATATATATATAATGCAAATCCACAAGGAAAAAGAAAAATGATTCCAAGGTCTCTCGTGTATTCAGAAGTACATCACGTCATTACCTGACGAGGTGTACTTCTGAATACACAAAAGGCCTTTGAATCATTTTTCTTTTTCCTTGTGGGTTTGCATCATTCATTCATTTCACGTGTTTAATTGTGAAATTCATCATATATAAGTTATATATATATATACAGGGTGTCCCAGAATTAACTATCTATTTCAATGAAATCGGACAAATTTTTTAAAAACACACTTTTATTTATGTTTATCATGTTTAATATGTGTTAAAAATGTATAAATTTCTAAATTTTTTCATAATTTTATTTTCATAATTTTTTCATTATCTGGTCCAATGAAAGACCGTCTGAAGTCATAGAATGGCAAAGAGACTCTCCAAAAGTTAACGTGTGGCTTGGAATGACCAAATCCAAAATTTATGGTGCTCCATCTTGTTGAAAACAACATTATCAAGAATGCCATCGTCAAGAAGCTGTGGTTCGAGAAACTGCTGAAGCATATCAAGGTAGACGGTACCTGTTACAGTTGCTTCCGCAAAGAAGAATGGGCCATAAATTTTGGATTTGGTCATTCCAAGCCACACGTTAACTTTTGGAGAGTCTCTTTGCCATTCTATGACTTCAGACGGTCTTTCATTGGACCAGATAATGAAAAAATTATGAAAATAAAATTATGAAAAAAATTTAGAAATTTATACATTTTTAACACATATTAAACATGATAAACATAAATAAAAGTGTGTTTTTAAAAAATTTGTCCGATTTCATTGAAATAGATAGTTAATTCTGGGACACCCTGTACATATATATATATATATATATATATATATGGCGCCTCGGTGGTGGTGTGGTTAGCATCGCTGATTACGAATCCATCGGCACTGGTTTCAAGACCCGGTGACGGCTGCCGGCGCGCAGCAAAACCTAGCTGTTCATCCTTCCACACAATAAAGAAAGTGGTTGGTAGATAAATGAGTACCTTATGTGGCCTAGTGGTTAAGACACTGGGCTGCTGGTGGGGCGTGGTTCGGATTCCACGTTAAACTGTAGGTCTAAGGTGGAGTGAAAAGCTTGACTTTCGTCGGCATGAACAATTGAACAATTTGGGCGGAAGCTAACCAAAGGTTATAAATTATATATATATATATATATATATATATATTTTTTTAATTGCGGTTGTTTAACCTCCTTCGCAACATCTAAGGTCATATGACGGAGGGGACCTACAGCTTTACGTGGGATCCGAACCACGGGTCGCTACATAATCTGGGCGCAGAGGACGGTCTCCCAATGTCGCTTAACTTCGCTGATCTCCGAGAAGCGGTGTTACGACATCGGCCACTACGTAGCCCATATATATATACAGGGTGGGCCGTAAGTTTCCATACATAGGAAAAATTAAACGTTTGTTTTTATGTTTCAGATACCCTAAGAATATGCGTTTGACGTAAGATCTTGTTTACTGATGAAGCAAATTTTTACGTCAATGGAGAGGTTAATCGGCAAAACATACGTTATTGGAGTAATGCTAACCCTAACTGGCTGAGTCCGACGAAGATGCAAGGTGCCGGTAAAGTGATGGTGTGGGCCGGGATATGGGGTGACAGAATTATTGGACCAATTTTTGTCAGTGGAAATCTTAATGCCGAAAGGTATCTTAACATGTTGCAAGAAGAGATTTTCCCATCCCTGCTAAACGAGGAAGGTAACTTCCCAGTTTACTTCCAGCAAGATGGAGCCACCTCATTATGGTCTTCACGTGCGTCGGTATTTGGATCAGCAGCAGTTTCCGGATGTTTGGATTGGTCGGCGTGGTCCTGTGGAGTGGCCTCCCAGATCCCCAGATCTCACCCCCCTTGATTTCTATCTTTGGGGCACTTGAAGGCCATGGTGTATCAGGAAAAGATACGAGACATAAATCATCTAAAGGAACGTATCACCAACGCCATTACAAACATAACGTCAACTGTGCTAATGCGTGTTCATCAACAGTGGGGAACACGTATTGAAATGTGTTTTCAAAACAATGGCAACCATGTAGAGCATATTATATAAATAAAAATGGTTGTCCATAACAAAATGTTTATTTTTCCTATGTATGGAAACTTACGGCCCACCCTGTATATATAAAACCTCGTTGCGGTTCCGTGCGTCGGTCTCTCTTCACACGAAGGTCAAGCTGGTGACTCCACCTCTATTCCTGGCTTGGTGGAGGAGTGAGTTGCTCTCGCACTCTCCACTGCACATAGCCAGGTACACCCGGCTCATCTGATACCTTTCTGAGCCGGGCATCTAGTTTTCTCTTCAAGACTTCATCTTTGACCACTATAACGTTTCTGAGATCCTTTGGAAGCTGGTTAAAAAGTCTTGGCCTCCTGACAACCAAGCTATTTTCCTTCAGTGTTGAGGAGGTCCCTTGTCGGGCCTTTAATTTGGGAACACTATACATTCTGCCTTTCCTATTTTCCAGCGTTGTTTGGGTGGTAATTGGGTTTAGTTTTAGGTTTGGTACCAATTTTTCCATCATTTTCCATATGTAGATTATGGTGTACCTCTCTTCTTCTTCTTTCCAGGGAGTACAGATTTAGTTTACGTAGTCTTTCTCAGTAGTTGAGTTCTTTGCAGCCATCAGTCTTGGCTGTGAAATGTCTGCGTTTCTTCTAGTTTATTAATTTCTTCCTTTTTATATGGGGACGTCAAAACTGAGCAGTATTCAAGTTTTGGTATGATCAGTGTTCTCAGCAGGGGAAACATTACTGTCTTGTCCCTCTTTTTGAACGTTCTTAGTACCTGTCCTGCTAGGGTGTGTCAATTTTAGGGAGCAAAGTGAAATCTTTAGATTTTCAAAGACTTCTAGTGACCAAATGATGCATTTTTATGTGCTAAATCGAAATATGGCTTTAAAATCCAGATTTGACCACTCCTAGCTACTTATATTTGAAGTTGAAGTTTACGAAAAATCAGCAATTTTGGAAGTATTTTTTTTATTGTATATAACTACATTTTACATACATTACATACATTACATACAATTAAAGACATTTTTATTGTATTTCAATATTAAAACTTAGAAATATAGATAGGTTTCTTGAACTTTGCCAAGGATGCCATGTCTGCCTTGCTCTTGTTCCTGGACATGAGCTCCCTACTGTCCACCTGGCCACTGATGTACGCCTCCCTCCTCTCTTGTGAGTAGACATGTTGTGCTGCTTCAGTTGTCATCCTTACACACCTCTCTACTGACTGTGTGTGTGAGGGCCATGCAGGAACTTCCATTGGTCTATCCAGAAACTCTTTGATTGCAGCAGTGGTGAGGGAGCAGGTCAGAGGAGGCTCAGTCACGCCAGAGTTCCAGAAAATAAGCTCCGAGAGTTTGGTGGCATCTGGGTTGATGTCAGGAGTCTTCCTGGGTTTGACACTGCAGTCTCCAACCTGTGTGTCCTCATCTCCTTCACCTCTGATTTCCAGTATCCTCTTCACTGCCTCCCTCCTCTCCTCCTCCACCTCACTGCACAGCATGGCTTGGAGCACAGTCTCAGAGTGTGCATACCAGGCTGATCTCTTCACTGTAGGCATCACTATTCCTATCACCACCTTCTTCTGACTTCTGAGCAGCTCCAGCTGGTACAGTACATGCCTGGGACCCTCCACCCAGCTGTGATTTAACTTGATGTTGAACCAGTTTGGCATGTAGACTCCCACTATGAATTCCACAATTATCCTCAGATTCTTCAGGTTCCTACCTTTCAGCCCATGTTTGGAAATCCACAATCTGCAGAACCTTAGAGCCGTGGTGACCCACCTACTGTGACAGACTGGCCCAATCTCCAGGAGAGCTAGACTCTGAGGTACCTCTCCCGATCTGATGGCAGTGATGATTCTGTAGCCATATGATTGGTCTGTACTGAGGTCCTTGACTACCTCCTGACTGAGATGGGGTAGAGGAGGACCAACAGTGATCCTCGTGAAGTTTGGGTTGATCTCCAGCTCAGTGGCAGTGTCTAACATCTTCCCTAGGGGCCCAGACCACTTGTTGCTCAGTGTCTTGATATCCAGTGCAGTCACCAGGTGTCTAAGACAGCTCCCCAGTGTGCAAGTCACAGACAATCCACACCAACTTCCTGCTGAGCTTGGCCTCCACATAATGCATTACTCCTCCCTCCTAGCCAGTATTCACAGTAGTACTGTCACCTCCTATGGCCAAAAGGGTCTGGTCTGCTCCTCTCTCTCTCTCTTAGTCAGTTCACCAGATGATCAGCAGTGACCTCAGCATGACTTCTTTCCTCTGCAGCTTCCTCTGGTACAAAATGCCACAAATATTTCCCAACTGGTTCATTGTACACTGTGTAGCGTTCTTCCGTAATGAGGCCAGGAAACTGCCTGTCACTGCCCTCAGCTTCCATCATCACTTTGGTGTCATCTCTTTTCCCATCAAAGAAGATACAAGTGATGCCATTTTCCCTAATCTCTTCATCAAACTTCTTGACCAGCTCCTTAGTCAGTCTCTCCTGAGCCCTCCTCACCTTGTTGTGGTCAATCACCAGTGCTGTGTCAAACTCTATGATAAGACCAACATCAATCCAGGCAGCAGTGGCAATCTCTGCAGTCTCTCTCAGCCTAGTGTGATGTCTCAAGCTATCCAGAGCTATGTTGGTGATATCTTCAGTGTTGTATTTCTTCTTCTTAGTCACAGGCAAGGAAGAAATTGTCGCAGCCTCTGGTATGAAGTCTTCGTCGTCCTCTCTCCTCCCTGCCCCCTCCAATATATCTCCAGTCTCCTCCAACTCCATCTCCAGCAGTGACTCCTCCCTCAACTCTTCTTCTTTCTTCGCTGACTCCTCTGCCTTCCTCCTCCTCTTATCCTCGGCCTTCCTTCTCTGCTCCTGTCTCTGCAGCACTGCTTCCTGTCTCCTGGTCTCAGGGTGATCAGCTAGACCCATATGGTGTGCCCCCACACTGCCCACTTTTTCTCTCTGACCTTTAATGAAGGCAAGCTCCTACACTGGTGTCTTCTGCTCGCTCCTGCAGTTGCTGTCAATGTAAACTTCACTGTTGCAGACAGGGTTGCACCCAAGCTCACTGCAGCTCCTGATCACACAGTGACAGGTCAGGATGTCCACCAATTTGTCCAGTTTCATCATGAACCTATCTTTGACCTCTAGCTTCACATTGCCAATGGACACCTTCACTGCCTCATCCCACAGTGCCTTCACTTTAGCCCTGATCCTGACCTCAGTGTTGATTACAGGTCCTGTGAATAGAGCGTTGGCCTTTCTCCACTGAGCCGGTAGCCCTGGAACAATGTCGTTAATCAGGTCATTAACTGGATAATTCCTCCTGTCTTCCTCACTCATATCTCTCCTCAACAAACCATACCTCAGCAGATCTCTCGCTGTGGGCAGCTCAGCAGGGGGAAGTTCCCTCCCAGTCCCACCAAATGACTTAGGTGACAACTTGATTTGCTTCGGGTTCTGATTTCTTTCTGACTCATCCTGTGGACCTGTGAACAAAAGAAATGTCATTGAAATTTGGATAGGCCTACTGATTATGATTACATAAAATTAAGTTAATTGAAATTCTTAATATCTTCCTATAAGCTCAGATAAAAGGTTGTGTTGTTATTGGTACAAGACTTAATTTTTCAAAGTAATGACAATTTCATATATCTATCATATCAAAATATACAGAAAGTTTGGGTCACACACAGGGGCGGCTCGTCGGTAGGCACTGCGGAACTGCAGCACCGCCATGATCTTGTGATCTTTATATTTAAATATTTAAAATAGCCTCTCTGATTGTTTTTTTTCAATGAACTTTGAGTTTTTAAATCAGATTATATCCTTTTTTCCTTAAACTATTTCAATGCCGAACGAATGAATCACGAAAGTAGCTTCAGCCTTCCCGTGGAACTGCGTACTTAACAGTTCCAGATTTTGTTCGAAACGCTTGAAACCTCGGTGGCGGATGTACGAAGAGCGAGTCAGAATCGCGGGTTTAAGAGGATCCAAAGCACTGTGGACAGAGCAATGCCGATTTGTTTGTTTGACGTGGTAGTTGTGTTGCTGTTTCGTTTGCTAATTCGAAATTTAATTTCCGAATTGCATTTATCAATGATTCGTTGTCATTTATTTTTTGTCGTGAGATTGAAGTTAATTATACAGGATGTACATAAAGTCAGGATCTATTTTTGTGAAGCACTTGGAAATTATATGGAATTCAATCATAAAATGATAAAGTGGTAACATTTATTAAATAATTAAGAGTAGGATTCGACATGACGCCCATCAGTATCCCTGCACAGCTCAAATCGTTCCGCAGCATTTCTAAACACATTCTGGAGCATTTGCGGGGTTATGTTATCTGCAGCAGTTCGTATACGTGTACGTAAGTTTTCAAGACTCGTAATCTTCGTCTGATAGACGTGCGATTTGATAAAGCTCCATGCAAAGAAATCTAAAGGGGTTAAATCTGGTGATCTCGCTGGCCAAGGTCTGTTGCTTCCGCGTCCGATCCAGCGATTTGGAAAACGTCCATTTAGATAATCCTGAACAATTTTGGCATAGTGACAAGGAGCACCATCATGTTGATAGACGACGGTACTAACAATCCTATCCCCGTCGTCTATCAACATGATGGTGCTCCTTGTCACTATGCCAAAATTGTTCAGGATTATCTAAATGGACGTTTTCCAAATCGCTGGATCGGACGCGAAAGCAACAGACCTTGGCCAGCGAGATCACCAGATTTAACCCCTTTAGATTTCTTTGCATGGGGCTTTATCAAATCGCACGTCAATCAGACGAAGATTACGAGTCTTGAAAACTTACGTACACGTATACGAACTGCTGCAGATAACATAACCCCGCAAATGCTCCAGAATGTGTTTAGAAATGCTGCGGAACGATTTGAGCTGTGCAGGGATACTGATGGGCGTCACGTCGAATCCTAGTCTTAATTATTTAATAAATGTTACCACTTTATCATTTTATGATTGAATTCCATATAATTTCCAAGTGCTTCACAAAAATAGATCCTGACTTTATGTACACCCTGTATAATAATTGGATTATTTACAATATATAGCTTTCATTTCTTAGAATATTTTTTCGCTCAGAATAAAAACAGAAGAATGGAATTTGTTTATAAATAAAATTTTTGGCAAATTCGAAATTACCCGTTAAGCGTAAGTACCCTATAATTGATTTTATGATACTATTTTACTTATTTTTATGACTGAGTAGTAGTAGTTATCTATTTATCTATTCGACTTCTCTCTCTCTCTCTCTCTCTCTCATATATATATATATATATATATATATATATATATATATATATATATATATATATATATATATATATATAATCGACACAATTGTTCGCAATTTCTGAGGCAGCACCCCCATAACTGAAAGTCACGAGCCGCCACTGGTCACACACAACATTTCGAATAATTTGAATTATACAATCAGGGTTTTTTTTCCATAGGGCCAGGTGGTGAAGCTTCACCACCTGAACATGAGCCTTCACCCCCTGAAATTTTAGCCAAATACAGATTTTCAAACACTACTGGTAAAATGAGTTAAAAATGAAAAAGATTAAAAACTCTCCATATTAATGGTGACCAAGAATGTTGCATGCATTTTTTAATAAACTTTAGCGGTTTGCTTAATTCTGTAATTATTATGTAGTCATTTAAATGAGCTTTTTCCAATATTCAATATGAAATATAAAAAAATGCATCATGTTTGTCTGTATGTATATTGCTTCAAAACACAGTGTACAACATCTACAGCAGAAGTCTTCTGTCACGCATTCCACGCCACACAGTAATCAAAATTGTCAAAAAGGAGGGGAAACACACGCATTCACAATCAAAACTCCAGCATTCGTGACTGTGTGAAACCTAGAAACCATACTGCACACCAAAAATAACCAAAGTTGACACACATATCAATGGCACATTGATATACGATGCTACAGTCATATTTAGGTTATATTTCAAACCTTTATGGTCAAGTATAAGTAGGTAAATGACTTTTTTAAACAACACTGAAGATATTTCTAAGTTTGCTAGATAATATGACATCATTTGAGCATTAGTAGTTTTTGAATTGTTGACTTTACTAAAATTGACACACCCTACTGTCCCGCACTCTTTTCTGACCATTTGTATATTTTGTTTGTCCCTCTGCAAGACCTCCACTTCATTTGTATCGTCCTCAAATGATGTTACTATACTGTTGCTATTAACTCCTCTGTCTATGTCTGTTAGCATGATAATGAACAGGAGTGTGGCCAGCACTGTACCTTGTGGTACTGAGCTCCGTACTTCTGATTCTGATGATGGTACACCTTGAATTTTAACGACCTGTAGTCGTTCTCTGAGGAAGTTGTAGATCCATTTTCCCACTTTGCCTGTTATTCCCATATGTTTCATTTTATGTGCTATTGTACGATGATCGCACCTGTCGAGAGCTTTAGCAAAATCCGTGTATATGACATCATAGTTTTTATTTACTTCAAGCGCATCTAGGATATCGTTATAGTACTCTATAAGTTGCGATGGGCATGATCTTCCCGATCGAAATCCGTGCTGATTTTCGTTGAATTTTTCCAGTGTCTCCAAGAAGTCATAGACTTTCTCTCTGACTATTCTTTCAAATATTTTGGTGAGGTGGGACGTCAATTACACTGGTCTATAGTTCTTTGCTTGAGATCTATCCCCCCCACCTTTATATATAGGGACAATATTTGCTCTTTTCAAGATGCTCGGTATTTCCCCAATGTCTAGGGATCTTCTCCATATCCAGTATAAGGGTGTAGCAATTTAATTTTTATAGTTTTTTATTAATAGTGCGTTCCATTTGTCCGAACCTGCGGCTGAATGTGATTTTATTTGTCCTATAGCTCTCGCTACATCATCTGGGGGTAAAATCAGTCTTATACATTCTTCTTGCAATTTCTCTTCGATGAATGCATCTATGTCAGGTATCCCTTTGTCACTTTTCGGGGTACTGAAGACCGATTCATACTGGGCTCTCAAAGTTTCAGATATTTCTTTTAGATCGTCTGTTAGTTCATTATTTCCTTTCCTTAAGGGCCCGATAGTAGCGCGCGATTTTTTCCTTTTCGCATAACTGTAAAAGTATTTTGGATTTTCCTTTATTGTTTCTACCGCCTTTTCCTCTTCCCTCTCTGTATGGCCCTTTATCAGAGTTTGTATTTCCCTGTCGATACTCTCCAGTTTTTCTTGTATTACTTTCCTGGCATTGTTGTCTCCGCAATTTGCTAACTTCGTCGCTACACTCTCTTGCGGAATATTCTTCTCTTTTGCCTCTCTAGCCAGTTCCTCTTTCCTTTTGGCTGTACTTTCGGAGCATATTTTTCCAAAATTCTCAACGTCTTTTCTTCCAAGGTTGTTAGCATTTCCTAGGTTGTTTATTCTCAAAAACTGTTCTCCACTCTATTTGGGCCATGTATGATCTGATTTCTTCCCAATTTATGGTCTTGGAGTTTAGGTTAAAAGCCCCAAATTTGCTTCTTCCTTCTTTACCGTATGTGTATTGTCTTTTAAAGTTATCGCCATATTTGTTGATAACTCGATTATATTGTGGTTTGAGATAATAGTTGGGGTTATTTTTTATCGGCAATGACGTTCGTGTTATTTGTGAATACCAGATCTTGGCAGTTATTTTTCCTGGTATTTTCTGTTATCTCCTGTGTCAGCATAAACTTGTTTGTGAGAGCCATCAACGTTTTTGCTTGCTCCTGGTCCTCTCTTGTGGCCCCCTTACCATGCTGTATAAATATATTTCTACCCACCTTTTTGTATTTTATAAATGGGAAATTAAAATCGCCGCAGAGTATTATATTAGGGGATGGAGAGTTTAGGGATATATATATATATATATATATGAAAAATTATTTCACGAAAGTGACACGTGAAAAGTATTTATGATGAATAAAACCACGAAGGAAAAAAGAAACACAAAGGGGTGCTCAAGCGCTTTCGTCTAATGACATCCTCAGGAACACTGGAGTGAAAGGACAGATCAAGGCAATATATAGGTTACAAAAATAAACATACATACATACATATTCATATATATATATATACATATATATATATATATATATATATATATATATATACATATACATATATATAGTAAGCATAGAAAAAATTGTGGGAGGAGCAAACATTTATAGTTTATGAAACAGGTCACAAAAGAATAAAGAAATAAAAATAAATATAAATATAAATTGAGAAAAAATTAATTACCAAATAGTGCCTTAGTGATATATATGTCACAGCCTAAATAATCATAAAGAAATAAACAGGCAAATAAAAAAAACCACAAATATATATATATATATAAAAAGACACTTTTAGCACTTTGGCCGACCTTCAATATAAATTCAAATGGCTTGTTTATGGAACAGGTCACAAAAGAATAAAGAAATAAAAATAAATATAAATATTGTAAGTGGAGTCTACAAATTCAAGCTCAAAAGGGAAGTTTTACAATCAATTTAATAGATGATGCCAAATTGATATATATGTCACAAAGAAATAAAGAAATAAACCAAAAAAAAAAAAAAAATTAATTATTAAGAAAATAATAAAAAATAATAATAATAAATTGAAAGATAAATTTTAAGAGAGGCACACCAATTTATAAGGGAAAAATTACCACATATGCATATTATAGTCACAAACGAATAAAAAAGTACAAGTAAATATAAATTGGAAAACAAAATGATGCCTAGATGATATATAAAGAACAATAAAATATATATACAACATATATACGGTATATATACGAAATATAAACGCAATATATACAGATATATATATATATATATATATATATATATATATATATATATATATATATATATATATATATGTATGCATAAGGGAAAAAAATTACCAAATTTGTTTTTATAATTATTGTCTGAAAAAACGGTAGGTCGCAAAAGAATAAAGAAATAAAAATAAATATAAATTGAAAAAATTACAAATATACACGTACACATGTATACCCGCATAACCAAATATATACATATACACACATATATACAAACACACACACACACACTATATATATATATATATATATATATATACACATACAAGCTTGACCATCGCGAAATGAGAAATCATCGCGCAGAACCTTTGTGAGGTTGTAAGGTAAGGTAAGGTACATACACATATATATATATATATATATATATATACATACATTTAACTGCATACATACATACATACATACATACATACATATACATACATACATATACACACATACATATACACACATACATATACACACATATACATACAAACACATTTAACTGCAATGACCACACACATACTCACATACACATACATACATACACATACACGCATACAGCAAAAAATTGAAAAATAAAATTGTAAGAGAAACAAAAGACAAAAACAAATTTTTTACCAAAGATTTAACAACCTGCCCTTTTTGTTTAAATCCATTCTGAAGGAATTCAGAGCAACGAGATCGAGTTGAAACAGACCTTTACTCATGTTAAGGTTATTTGTAAGTTGAATTATAGCCGACTCAAGAATATTTCTATTAACAATGTTGCTAGAGTGAAACAAAACTGAAACATTATTCCAATCAATACAATGGGATAACTCTGACAAATGGACAAAAAGGGCACTGGACAACTGTCCCGTTCTAACGGAATATTGATGCTGTTTTACACGCGTTTGCAAATCCTTTCCCGTCTGACCTATGTAAAAGGAATCACATTGCTTACACCCAATTTTATAGATAATGCCTAAATTATTGGTAGGGCTATTTTTTGCTATGATGTTTTTCACAATATTGTTATATGAAAAAACTACACTGATATCCAAAAGTTTAAGTACATTAGCAATGCCTAAGAAGCCCGGGAAAAATGGAAGTACTAAAATATTCTTTGACAAGGTGCGAGTGTTATTATTCACACGATAGAAGGTTCGTTTAGCCTTATTAAGACAAGATTCCATGAACGCAGATGGGTAACACAACTCACTTCCAATACCGTTGATATTTTCCAATTCGGCATCGATGTATTCCGGACTGGCGATCCTAAGAGCGCGGAGAAACATTGAGGAAAATATGGCCTTTTTAATAGGGGTGTCATGTCCAGAGTAAAAGTGTACGTAGGACAAATTGTTTTTTTTTTTCCGATAGATACTAAACTTAAAACCCGGGCTATCCCTATGAACACGCACATCCAAAAACGGGATTGAGTTGTCTTGTTCCACTTCTAAAGTAAATTTAATGGAGGGGACTTGGTCATTTAACTGAAGGAGGAAGTCATCCAGGTCACGATTCATGGGCCAGATACACAAAATATCGTCGACGTACCGCAACCAAGGGATGCCAACCCCCAGGATTCTCGGAATGTAAGTAATTTCAAAAAACTCCATATAAATATTGGAGAGAAGGGGCGACAAAGGGTTGCCCATGGCCATCCCAAAAACTTGTTGATAATGCTCGCCATTGAAAGTGAATTTACAATCCTTGATACAAAGCTTAATAAGCTCCAAAACAGTGTGTGCAGGTAATG
The DNA here is from genome assembly GCA_023014485.1 of Bathynomus jamesi. Classification (NCBI taxonomy): domain Eukaryota; kingdom Metazoa; phylum Arthropoda; class Malacostraca; order Isopoda; family Cirolanidae; genus Bathynomus; species Bathynomus jamesi. Next base: position 389,146 of record JAJOZX010002073.1, read on the forward strand.
GTAAATCATAATTATGTAATTCTCTGGCGAGAAAGTCAAGCATATCATCAATCGGCACTTTTGTGAACAATGAACAAACGTCGAAACTGATCAATCTATCGTTGGTATTAATGCGAACATTATTCAATTTTTCAGTGAGATCCATGGAATTTTTTACGTGTGAATCAGAGACAGTTCCAAGAATGGGGGACAAAACATTAACAAGCCATTTGGAGAGTTTATAGGTAATAGAGCCCACCGAGACACAAGACAACTCAATCCCGTTTTTGGATGTGCGTGTTCATAGGGATAGCCCGGGTTTTAAGTTTAGTATCTATCGGAAAAAAACAAACAATTTGTCCTACGTACACTTTTACTCTGGACATGACACCCCTATTAAAAAGGCCATATTTTCCTCAATGTTTCTCCGCGCTCTTAGGATCGCCAGTCCGGAATACATCGATGCCGAATTGGAAAATATCAACGGTATTGGAAGTGAGTTGTGTTACCCATCTGCGTTCATGGAATCTTGTCTTAATAAGGCTAAACGAACCTTCTATCGTGTGAATAATAACACTCGCACCTTGTCAAAGAATATTTTAGTACTTCCATTTTTCCCGGGCTTCTTAGGCATTGCTAATGTACTTAAACTTTTGGATATCAGTGTATTTTTTTCATATAACAATATTGTGAAAAACATCATAGTAAAAAATAGCCCTACCAATAATTTAGGCATTATCTATAAAATTGGGTGTAAGCAATGTGATTCCTTTTACATAGGTCAGACGGGAAAGGATTTGCAAACGCGTGTAAAACAGCATCAATATTCCGTTAGAACGGGACAGTTGTCCAGTGCCCTTTTTGTCCATTTGTCAG